>JAAGEH010000746.1:771-47732 GCA_011751065.1 Lasiurus cinereus | reverse complement strand
CATGAGGAACTGTATGAAAAGGTCACAGCATTAAAACAGGTTGAGAAGCACTGATCCGGATGGAGGCTCATACCCCTTGGAAGGGAGCTGTGTCCTGAAGCCAGCATTCCCTGCACATCAGTTTTTGTGTTCTGTGGCGTGCTGTGTTTCCTGTCCTTCATGTTTGTGTTGCTGTGAGCAGTGACACCTTTACCCCTTCCCCCACCCACTGAGCTGTGCTCATTGGCAGGAGTGCCAGTGGCTGGCTCCCCTTCCGTGCCCCTTTCTTTGTTATGGCTTTCTTCCACAGGGTGTCCTGTGGTCAGCGTTCCCCCCACCTTGGTTTTTGTGTGGAGTCAGTCCATGGTGTCCTGTTGCATGTGTTGCCTGAGATCCAGGGCTTCTGTGTGTGGCATCTTTGCCCCATTCATCTGTGTGTGCCTCTACTAGTCCCCCATCTTTGCATGTTGTTTGCTGTAGCTGCTCACTCCTCCCAGTGTTCACCCTCAGACACCCAAGCATTCCTACCCATGGAAGACGGAGTCGGTCATGCACACACACAGCTTGTAAACTCACCGGGGTGGAGGGGTCAGGGCCAGGGCAACAGCAAAGCAGTTGCGGCACAAAGTGGTGTAAGGGGTCACGTGAGGTACATGCAGGGGAAGGACTTGCTAGGTTGCTTGATGGATGTTGCGCCGTTCTTAGAGTAGCCAGGTAGACTGACCGGGTGGTTTGCTGTCCATGGTTCCCTTTTTGATCTGTTGGTGATTGTCCAATGAAGAGTACTTCCTCAGTGTTGAGGCTTTTGTTACATTCACTGTCCATGTCCATGGCCCTGTGTGGGGGCTGGTAGTCGTGATCCATGTGGTGTCCCAGCAAGGTATCCTCACATCACATTTTACTGGCATCTGTCTCCAGCGGTAGCAGCATCAGCAGCAGGATCTCTTGTGCCTCTGTTCCCTGTGTGGTGGGTTGGTGATTGTTAAATGCTTTTGCCCCTGTGTCTTTTGACTGCTTTCTATACATTCCCTGCTTGACTCCCCACACACTCATCCTTTCCTGAAATGTCTTTTTTTGAAGGTAGTGCAGTATTTGTGCCGAAGCCGGAATGCCGGCTCCTCCTGTCGCCTTTGTGAGGCACCTCAGTCCTCTAGGTCTTCTTTCCAGTCCCCCACCCATCACTTCCTTCTCTGCTCTCTTCCACTTTCCCAGGAAGCTGGGTGCTTCAACTTGCTTTGGGGTTTTCCTGTCCCCCCTCCCCTGGAAGTCTTTTCATGTGAGTGAGGGACCAAGTGTGCAGCTCCTACCCCCAATGCTTTCTAAGTTTCTTCTCATGTACTCTCCCTGAGTCCATGCATTTTCATGCAGCTAGTTATCTCAAAAACTCCCCCCACAATCCCACATTTTTGACTTTTGTCCTGAGGAGAGGTTCCCGCTATTTCTTTGCAATGGGCTCTCGTCTCTGTGAGAGTCGGTCATGGGCACTCACCTCCTAGCCTGGCTGGGAGCTGTGGTTCACCGGGTGGGGTGTTGTGTTTCAATGTGTTCCTTTGCAGATGGATTTTAGCGTGTACTTCTTTCTCATGGTGTAGCAACTGCTAAAAAAAATCAGACAGCATATTGCATGGTTGTTTGGAATGGCTGCTGTGCCAGGCTCACATCGTTACAGCGAGAGAGACTATCTGCGCTGCCCTGTGCCAGGTGTCCTGTTCTGTGCAGTGTGTGGTGTGCCTATCTCTCCTTTCCCTCCCAGGGGCTCCTCCCTTAGACCGGTTGGTGCCATTGTGGACTTACATTTTCTGCACTTTGTCTTTCCATTTCCCCTTCTATCATTAGAGGAAGTCAGTACGGCAGACGTGTGCAGAGCATGGGGTGAGATGGGTCAGGAAAAAAGAGAAGGGTACTAGACTCAAGAATGCAGTTGGGGCTCCTAAGGCAGGGGTATGGTGTCCTTTCACTTACTGGTTTCCGTAGACTTCCTCCGTTGATGCACGCTCACTCCCAGTGTCCTTGCACCAGGCTCCGTGATTTTCCAGGGCACACTACTTTTCCATTCCTTTCCTGTTGGGTTTGGGTTTGTTTCGCCCTGTACAAGGTATGGTTTTGCGTTCATTAACAATATCTCTGCTTTTCTCATTGCAATTTTAGGTGTACTGCACGTTTTATATTTTTTCACCCTTGCCTGGTGCAGTTTTCAGTGTGCCTTCTTTGGTTCTTGAGCCTCCGGTGTCATGGCCTAGGCATCTGAGATGTTTTCCAGGTTTCCTTAATGTTTACTTTTTAAATTTCTGTTTCTATGGCTGTTATTGGTGTTTTTTCGAGTGGCTTGAGGGACCCAGTTGTGACTTACCAGGGATGCTGTGGGGTGAGTTTTAGAGTGTGCTGAATCTGGGTTGGAGTCCTGATGCTAGAGCTTTTTGTCTATGATTGCATGTCTGCCAGAGCTGGCTTGCTAGGACTCCTTAGGAGTGCTCCCCTTGAAAGGCGAGACATTCTCTTCCATTTTGTGTCAGGTTTCTCTTCTGTGAGGCATGTGCCTCCTGAAGGATGTCCTCTCCTTGCTCTGGAACACGTTGCTACTCACCTACGAGTGCCCACAAGTCACCAAGGAAGGAGAGTGTCCCCCTTCTTCTGGAAATTGCTTGTTTCACCTTTCCCATTTTGATTCCCTTTTTGCTTGCTCTCCCTTCTCATTAATCAATACCCATTTATCATGTTAAATGAGTCCCAGCCTCCCCTACATCCCCTGCAGATTAACCTTGCTTTCCATCAGCCCCTTCATGGTACCTGCGCCCTGCCCGCCCGCGCATCTCCCAGGGAGTTTTACTGAGCTGAGTCCTGACATTCTAGCGAAAGACGGGAATGTTGTGCCTACAAAGGGCAGCTCCCCGAGGTTCCCAGGGTGCTGCGCAGGTCACATGGCGGTGGTACCCTGGGCCCCTTACAGGATTCAAGCACCTGGTCCCATTCAGAATCCCCCGGTGCATCCCCCGGGGGAGATGCTTTGCCAATTTCTAGCCTTTCGCTGTTGTGTTGAGGCGAGTGTGATTGAAAGGAAATGAACTCCCCTCCATCTTGTCCTATAGGTCTGGGACCCCTGCCTAAAACCCCTCCCTTTCCTGTGAGTGGCCACAGGTGTGCCAGCAATGTCTTAACTTCACCCAAATGGACCAATGAAACTCCAGGGACACAGCTAAGGTCCTAATTAGGCTTAACCACAGAAAGACCCCAATTCAATTGACCAATCTCTGTAACCTTCATCACTTTCCCAAGCCCCCTAATTATCCTACCCCATAAAAGTCATTGTTCCCGCCCGGTCCCCTCTGTCGCCTCGCTGCTGCGTCAGAAAGAGGCTGAGAGCCAAACCCGGGTTTGAATAAAGACTCTTTGCTTTTGCATCGGAAAAGGCTCCTTCGTGGTGGATTATTGGGGACCCCGAACTCTGGGCACAACAGTGATGTGTTGCATGTTCTTTGTTGGCTTTCATCAGGCCATTCCACCGGCACCTTGCTCGACTGCAGGGAAGTTTGTTGCTGTGGATGTGCTCCAGGAGAGAAAGGGGGTTCCAGCCCTTGCTGTGCTCTTTTAAGTTCTCCTCCAAGGTGAACTTCGTCACCGGCCCCCCAAGAATTCATTGGATGCCGCCTTTGTGGTGTGAAAGGGCAGCGTTTGGTTGAGGGGTAAGGTGATGGGCATTGGCTTGTCTGGCCTGGAGGGGTGCTGTGCCCTGGGCCTCCCTGATGTCGGGCCATGAGCTCCATGGTCTGACAAAGGTGAGTCCACGTGTGCCCTTTGTTGTGTCCTCAGGGTTCGGAAGGAGGGCAGTCCCAGTTTGCATCTGGCATGGCTCTGCTACTAGAGCACAATTGATCGCTTTCGCCTTGGGATCTCTGTTTCTCTGTGATAGGGGTGACTATTTTTCTCCCGCAATTGCTTGCCTTGGTCTTGGGCTTGCTGCTGCAGGTTGAGAAGGGGGTGCATTGTGTTGAGGCCAATGGATCATCCTTGGTGTAGCTAAGTGAGGAAGGGGACCATTGGGTTGAGCCTAATTGCTCCCATTTGTTTTGGGCTTGCTGTTTTTAGGGGAGGAAGTGGACCATTGTGCTGAGCCCAATTGCTGCCTTGGCCTTGGGCTTGCTGTTTACAATGGAGAAGGGGGAGCATTGTGTTGAGCCTGCCGATGGCCCTCAGGGGTCCAGAAGGAGGGTGGTTCCCACTTGGCCGGACAGTTTATAGCTGGATGAGCTGTGCTTGCAGAGCACAGTTGCTCAGCTTGGCCTTGGGGTTTGCGTTGCAAAGTCCTGAGGGATAGTTGAACATCGGAATGTGCTCTGCTCGATTGTATGTGTCTGTGGGTTGCTTTATGGCTCGCTGCGGGCAGTGTTTTCAGATTCGCCTGTCATCGGCCTTATTTTTGGGGCGGCCATCGTTTGAACAAGAGTGCCCCGTGGCGCGTTTTTCCTAGGCTCCGGAAAGCAAACGTATCGCCTGAGTCCAGCCCTGGCGTTTTCATTGTGGAGGTGAGTGGCACAGGGTACAGGGGAGGTCAGCGTAGTGTGGACTGTGACTCCTTGTGTGGGTGCTCCCTTTATTGCCCTGATAAAGGTGAAGGCAGACCTGGGTGTCCTTCCTTTTCCCGCTGCGAGTTCCGTGTTCTGGTTCAGAAAGGTCCCAGAGCTCATTGGGAAGCATGCTCTGCCGCAAGCCCTTTCTGTTTTACCCCTGCGGTGCTGGCGTTGCTGGGGCTTTTCTGTTTCCCGGCTGTGAAAAACGCGTCTTCTCTGACGTCCGTGTGTTATTTCCCCTTTGCGGCGCGTTCTTTTCATTTGTTATCCTCTGCTGCCATCTTGTGGTCATTTTTGGGATTGTTGTCCTTTTTCTTTCTGAGCGCGTTGGTATGATTTGTAACCCTCTGCTGCCCTCCTGTGGCCATTTTAGGAACGGCGCTCTATTTCCGAAAGGTTTCTGGCAGCGGTGTTTAGGGGAGGCTAGTGTTTTCAGTTAATTCTCTCTATATCTTTCTTGGTTTCCATCGGGTCAGTCTTTTCCTTTCTTTCTGTTTCTGTTTGCAGGGATTCCTTGCTCTGGTGTGAAAGGCAATTCTTTGGAAGTGGGTTCCTGCTTGACTGTATGTGAGCTGGTGTTTGCGAAGAGACTGTTTCTTCGCCATGGATATCTGCTTCTGGCTGCTGTTTCTTATTGGAATAGCAGTGCTTTTTGTGAATGTAGGAAGCATTGTTGTTCCATTTCCCAGGCAATCAATGCGGGGTGAGGTTTGCTATTGCTGTGTCCACTGTTTGTTCCTCTTTGTCTTTGCCTGTTAGTTGATCCGCATGGTCTTCGCTGCTTGCGGTGTTCTTTTCTCCCCTCAGACATTGTGTCATGTATGTGGGCGCAGCATTTCCTTTTTTGTTTTTAAGAAAGAATTGTTTGCAGGGAGGAAGGGAGAGGGTGAGAGGCCCAGAAATAAGTATGGCGGTCATGCATCCAACAGCTGGCTCTTGTCCTAATCGCAGCATGGGGATGTGCAGGGTATGTTGTGGCCCATGTCCTTGAACGGATTCGTAGCTACCTGGCACCCTTGATTTCCCAGGCCGGCGCTGTGTTCAATGTGTTAGGGCTGATGCAGGACATTTCCAAGTGCAAGCTGTCATTTATGTTTTGTTGTGTGATGAGTGACATTGTCTTGTTTGCCCTTATCATCTCCATGACTCTGACCGCTTCACATACATGATTCCCGTCGGCTGTATTTGCCCTGATCTTGTTTTTATCCCCCGCTGTCCTTGTTTGGCCCATCAGTGCCGCCTTCAGATTCTCCACACACCCGCCTGCGTGTAATGATTGTGTTCGCCATGTGCTGTGCTTTTGTCCATGGATGCAGGCCTTTCAGTATCAGCCTGTAGTTTGGCCTGCGTTTGCGACACAATTCAGCAATGTGTCTGTAAGTTGTTAATGTTGCCTTTTCAAATTTGTTTTCTTGCCTTTTTTTTGTTTGGAAGCGTTGGCCATGTGTGCTCCGATTCGGTGACCGTCATACATCCAGCAGATGGTCTCCCTTATTTTGAGAAGATGTGCCGGTAATACACGTTTCCTGGGTTTTTGTTGATGTGAATTTTGTCTTATGTGCACGAAGACCTTTCCTCTCTGCATTGTGCTCTTTCTAATTTTGTTGTTGTTGCAATGTGTTATGTATCTTTACTTTTATTTTTTGTGCTCTTTTTTTTCATGCTTGCTTTGCCATTGTTTTTTCCCGTGGTATTTCTGACTTTGCTTTTAATGGGTTATTAGCCTTCTTAAATGTTTTGTGGGTGTCACCAGTGTTTTAAGTGAGGTCCTTTGCTTGCTGGCTTCTTCTGTGCATCGGTTAGTTGAATTTCCACCCCCTTTGATTGGAGTTTGGCTTTTGAGTTGTTCATTGATGTTTTTCCGAGGAGTTTGGCATCGCGTTGTCTCTGTTCAGTTCCTTTTGGTTGTGTTTGAAACAGTTCTGTTTGTGGTTGCACCGAAGGAGGAATTTTTCCCCAATTAATGTCGTGGTCCCTGTGTGAGAGAAGTGTATCTGTCCCCTTCCCGGTAGTATATTTTCTTCGGTTTTGTTGCAAGCACTGTTGTCTTTTTTCCCCTTGAGTTGTCAATGGTATATAAGGGAGTGGTTTGTGTTGGTGGAGCCAGGGTCCGAGACAGAGCATGAAAGATGGATGATGTAAGTGGCTTGTGCTTTCATGTGTGTGTTCTTGACTATATTCGTTTTTTTAGTTCGTTTTCTGTTTCTGTGAATTGTTGTACGTAGGTGTGGCTCAAAGTTGATGATCCGTCTGTGTGAGTGTATGTATGTTCGTAACGTCAAGGTTGGTGCGGTGTGGTGCAGAGAGGCAGCTGTGTTGAGTGTGGTTTCTTGATGTGTTGTTTGGTTCATTCCGAGTGAGTTGTCCTAGAAATAATGTAAGCATGCAAGTCCAGGCAGCAAAGAGTATCCTCTGCCAATAGAATGGACTGATGTGGATGACTCAAGGCACTTGTTAAATGTTGGCAGAGCATAAATGACACAGGAGACAGACATGCAATGCACTAATCACACGTGGTTTTCCCCCCAGTAAATGTCCTTTGGGAATTCCTCTATTTTATTTCCTCATGCAGACATCTTCAGTATGTCTTCAGTGTGTGTTATGAGTGGGTCCCATGTGTTCTGCTCTCTGGTCTTACAAGTGGCACCCCAGCCCCTTTATCTCTTACATGCACATGTATTGTAAGGGCGTTCAGTCTTCATTACACTGTGCAATGCGTCATGCCCAATTTTTAGTTTATATTTTTATTTTATCTTTATTATTGTTAGAATAAAATTTTTTTTCTTGGGGTGGTGCTCCCCCCATTTCCATAACCCCCCCCAAGCGTTGTCCCTTCTGTGGTACGTACTGACTGAAAGGTCCCAGGCTGCATTGCAATGACGGGAATGTATATTGTCTGTGGCCACGTCCCCAGTTATGGTTGTTTTGTAGGCTACTGATGGATGGTGGTCTGTCATGCATGTTTGTGGCTGTGTAGCCCTGTCTGTTCCCTTATGTAAGAAATTTGTAATAAAAAGATGTATGTGTGAGTGGTCCCACACGTTTGAGGGTGATTATATGTGTCCTGGAGGTGTTGGTGGACACGGGCATCATTTTCTGGGGTTAGTGCTGTGAAGGGGGGTGTGAGGCTCCCTGTGGACAGTGTGTTGTATGCTTTGGTTTTCCTCCCTGTCCATTGAAGTGTTTATTAATGTATACTGATGTTCCTTTTCTTTCATTTTTTTAATGTATTTTTTAAAATTCTTTTTTAGAGAGGAAGTCAGAGAGAGATAGAGGGTCAGAAACATCAATGAGAAAGAGACATCGGTTAGGTGCCTCCTGCGTACTCCCTACTGGGGAATCGCCTGCCAACAAGGTAACATGGACTTGATAACATTCGAGCCTGGTGCCTTTCACTGTGTTCAGGCTGCCGCTGTACTCACTGAGCCAGATGGATTTTGTCTGTTGCATTTCTTGAGGGCAAGTCAGTGAGGCTGAAAGAGCCACGTGTGTAATGCATTTACATTCTGTCTTCCTTGGTTGTCAGTCAATGCAGTCAGTGAGTGTGGGTGTCGTAGTTATGGAGATAATACCAAGGATAAAATATAAGAATAAGGATTGGCCGAGACTGTTTTTGCCCATTGGATAGAACGTCGGCTTGTGGACCGAAAGGTCCCAGGTTTGATTCTGGTCGGTGGCATGTACCTTTCTTGTGGGGACATCCCCAGTAGGGGTTGTGCAGGAGTCAGCTGATCAGTGTGTCTCTCTTATTGATGTTTCTGACTCTGTCCCTTTTCCTTCCTCTCTGTAAAAATAAATAAAATGTATTAAAGAAAAAAAAATTGTGTGTGGCATACTGGAGAGTGGAATGAAGTGGGGTGCACTTAAAAGAGATGTGCATGTGGGAGATAAAGAAGTTTGTGCCCCATGTGTAAGGGCAGATTTTAGAACACCAGGGACCTGCTGATAATACACACTGAAGACACTGAATACGCATGCTTAATGACATAAAAATAGAGGCAGCTCTGTAGGAGATTAAGGTCGCTTTTCTGCTCCTCCATAGACAGTTGCTCTCTGATCCCCTTCCTGTATCCTCCCTGAGGTCTGTGCTCTGCCGTGGACCGTGGGTTCTAACCTTTAGTCAGAAGTTGAGGCCTCCAGAACACGCCACCCTGCAGCTACAATGTCCAATGTCCATTGTATGTGTCTGTCAGTTCGCATCTGTGGGTGGCATTCCCAAGTCTCAAAAACACCAGGGCTCTTGTAAACAAACCGCGTGTGATTTGTGTATTGCCTGTCTGTCTCATGTGCCATTTATGCTCAGCCAATATATAAGAAGTGGCTTGAGTCATCTGTATCAGTCCATTTTATTGTCAGAGTACATTCTTGGCCACCTGTGCTTTCCGTACGTAGTGGAATTTTGTGCCAGTCGGCGTGTGTGTGCGTGCCCACGTTGTGCACAGGTGTCTTTAATGGTGGTAATTGTTTGGAAAACCGGTAACAGGTGCAGGGAGCAGAAGAATTTGCTAGTATGCCAGTTTCGTGTTGTAGGGGCGAGTGTGCCGTACAGTGGCATGTTATGAAAGATTGTAGACAACCAGGAACGGTCAATCATGCCAGGTTAGGCCACGATGCTGTGTTGTGTGTGTCTATGTGTCCATTCCATTGGAATTTCTTCAGCATGCTATGTGGTGGGTGCGAGCCGGTTTCCGTCTTTCGGATTTCGGCAAGGCCAGTCATGGTCCGGTTTTTAGGCGATAATGAAGAGCTCAAGTTTCGTTGAGCTCTTCTAGGCCACCCACAGCAGGGAATGTTTCTGGCACTTTTTGGTCGTGCGTGCAGTTTGTTTTGTGGCTTTTGTGTGGTTTATTGAATTGTGGTGTGCGTGTAGCGTGTGCTACGGGGTGGAGAGGCCGTTAGTTCCGTTGTTCCGTTTTTGAATTATCAGTGAAACTTGGAGCGGTTCAAGCAGATTTCCTGTTTTTGTAAGTGGAAAGGTACGTTTCTTCTAAATGTTGTTCATTTGCTGAGTTTCCTGTCTTATTGTACGAAACGGGTCAGTTGTTTTGCCTTGGCTGTGTTTTGTGTTGTGTTTTGCTCCCCAGTGATCATGTCTGTGCAGCCGGAGGCCGAGGGAAGAAGATTGTGTCCATGCAGGTATGGGATAAGAGTTGTGTAGCGTAACAGTGTGTGGTGGAGGTGTGCCGGTGCCAGCCGGCACTACAGTTGAACAGCACCTGAAAGGGGGGTGAGGATTAAGAAAAGAAAAGAGACAGACACAAAGATGGGATCGGGAGGACTGACAGTTCAAGACTGCAGTCCCTGAATTTATTTTTCTAAGCCTATTTATACATGTTAGTTATGGTAGCGTTTTCGCAAGCCTTTTATTACTTCCTTTATTACAGAGACTCTTGGTTTCAGTTCTCTTATCTGACCTTTAGCCATTCTTTGTTTCCGGACAATCAGTTTGTTAATCACTAAACCTCAGGCAAGAATAGACACTCAGGATCATTTACTCATGGAATGTCGTGGTTAAGCAAACTCCATTTATGATTTCCTCGTTCCTTAAGCTTTAGCTAACTAAGCAAGCAACCTTAAGCAAAGCTAGAAACAATTCCAGTAAAACTAGGGGGGGTCGAGGTGCTGAGGCAGCTCACTTTGTGAACGCTTGCCTTCCCGGGACTTTGTCAAACCGAGACCGCCCTCGACAGAGGTGCTAGGTCTGAGAGTCGTGTCTAGGGAGTGACTTGCAAAGTCGTTCATGTGTCTTAATGCGATGGTTGTTGTTGGTATTTGATTTTCTTTTTTCTTTGGGGACTGAAGGGTGCAGTGTGTCAGCGGGTGCACTGAGCTGCATAGGCCAGAATCATTGTGTTGTAGTGAGGTGTGATGAAAGTTATGTTGCAGAGTTGTAAGGTTTTTTTTTTTTAAGGGTGTGCTCTTCATTCAATGTGGGGACTGAAGGGTTCACAAGTTTTCTAGGTGTTTGTGTTGTTTTTGTGTTCATGTGTAGAAGTAGGTTATCTTGAGAAATGTTTCCATTATGTGACAGTAAGGGCAGTTTTATGTTGTTTTATGCCACACCAAAATGAGAGTAGTTTGATTTTTCTGAGATATTGTATGGCCAGTGTTTGTGATGGTGTTTTTTTTTTTTTTGATGGCCGTGTTCATTCAGGCAATTATCCCTAGGTAGTGTGATAGGGTCGGTGTCAGTGGGGATCTTGCAAGGAAGGTCTTTCTCGTCCGTCCTCCCCGGAATAGTTGTTTTGGTTTTGGTATTTCTTTTTGTTTGATTGCAGGCAGGCTGGAGGTGTCAGAGTAGAAGAGTTGTTGGCAAGTGTGCCGTGTGATGTTCCTGAGTTAAGTCAATGGCTGCTTTTCGAGGAGGCACCTTTAAGAGTGTTTCTGGGTTGCGTTGTGAAATGTTTTATGTTTGCAATGTAGTGTGTATGTTAAAACTGTTTGTTCTTTCTGCCTTTTCCTGATTGTTGCATAGCATGGATGTCCTCAGTGGGGGTGCCTATTTTTTTCTATTTTATGCTGATTTTTTTTTAGCGTATTTTATGTAAGGTTTCCCTCCAATGTTGTTTTTCCCATGAAGTGACTTGTTTGTTTTTGAAGAGGTTCTGTTTTTCTGAGTCCTGTTTGTGTGTATTGTTGTATTTTGTTTTGTGTGATTTTTTTATGGCCAAAGCATGGTGGGTGGTGTGCCCAATTACTTGTTTGTCTGTGTTTCTTGTAGAAGAATTGTTGAATCGCGATGCGTTGTCATGGCACCTGTTTTCAGGTGTTGTGGCTGTGCTTTTATTTTGCTTGTGTTACTACGAATGTGTTGCATGAATGCGCATCCTTGTCCAGAAGGTACTGTATCAATTGGTTGTGGAAGCGTATGGCTCTCATGAGAAGGGATTGTGGGACATGTCTCCTGTTGATTTTAGTAATGATGGCTGCAGTGTAGGATTTCCTGTCATTGAATATGAGTCTTATTTTTATTGTGTCTTGAAGTATGAGCAGGGCCAAGTATTGTGATAGATTTTTAAAGTGTGAGTGGTATAGGAATGGAGTTGATTATTTCAGAGAGGTTATCAAAGTTTGTAGTGGAATGACGGCTCCAGATGTGATTATGGTACCATGCCATGGATTCTGGTTTCAGGATGTGTTATCCAGTTCCTTCTGTGTGATGTCTCCCATTGCGTTGAGTTTTGAATGGTGTCTGAGTGTTTTCCCGTGGTGTAGGTTTGCATTGTGGCTCACTGCGCCATGAATGTAGGGTGGTATGTAAAGATGTTTTTTTGCTTGCTAGTTGCATGTGTTTGTGTCCCTTGTGTTCGTTTGTTTTCCTGAATGAGAAAGTTGTTGTGAGAGCATGTTGTTTGTTTTAATACAGTTATGTGTTTGTGTTAGATTTGTATGTTTGGATGGCTTTGGTAAGTTTTCCAAAAAAAAGTCAGAAGAATTTTTGGCATGTTTGAGTGGTGATTGAGTGAGTGGCTAGAAGGTTTTATTTGTGATGACATGTGGCTTAGTTGGACATTTTTGAGTGGAGGGGGAGGCAGTGGGGGGGAGGAGGAGGAGCAGGAGTGGGAGAGGGTTAAGCAAGTGACTGTTTTGCATATGTGTGTTTGCATGTCCACTGCTGTTGCAATAGTTACTAGAGTTGCCCTTGCTACTTTTATGTCTGTTGAGTCATGGAATGTGTTCTCGGTATTTTTCCCAGTGGAATAGAGGGGTGTTGTTCCTTGGTTGTGTTCTTTGGTGTGGAAGCGAGCCACGCAAAGGGTGTCTCCGGATGTATGAAGTGTTCCTCGCCGTGCTTTAGTGTGTATGTGTGTGGTTTGTGAGCGGTAAACCCCTGCAGGCTTGATATCTGTCACGGTTATGTTGCCATGAGGTAAGTCCTCAGCGTAGAGGTACGGCCCGTGTTGCCGTCTCCAAAATGGACTTATGACAAATTTATGTGTGTTCATAATGGACGTATATGTGCCCCTGTAGTGGTGGGTGGTGTAGGTTTTGTGCCTAAAGCTAGTATGAGAGGTTATTTTCTGTGAGGTATGTTTTGTCTGAAAGTTTTATGTAATGCAAGATCTTTGATATGTCAGGGATGACGGCCATAGATGTAAAGGCATCCATGTGCCCTGTTTAGATGCCATAGGTGTGGATGGTTGCTTGCAGGGGTTTTTAGGCCTAGAAGTGCCTGAACGTTGCCATGTGTCTATCTGTTTATGCTGAAGGCGTGGGATTGTGTCTGTTATGGAGCATTGCATGTCCTTTAAGCGGTTACCATCGTGTCTAGTGTGTGCTTTGTAACAACCGGTGTCATACTTTGGAGTTCTGTAGGAATATTTGTCCATAATGTCCTTAATATTGGCACTTGCCATACACTTGTTGGGACAGTGTGGTTCATGATGCCATAGTTTAGTCCCACATAGTTTCATCAGAATTTTGTAAAAGTTTTTTAATCAATAAGTATGGTGTTCTCTACTTGTACTTCCTTGCTGAGTGTCTCCGTTTGTATCTCCTAAGGGGGCCTCCATTTTCTCTCCTTCAGTTAATTTATGCTGTATGTTGTCTTGTTGTTGGACGTGAAGGAGTGTCATGCTTGTGTTTGTTGTCTGCAAGTGCCTGATGTTATTATGAATGCAGTTGTAGCGCTCAGTAGCGAATGTAGATTTGCCTTGCCCGGCTGGTGGCTGTGTGCTTTCCTGCTTCCTATTAGTTTTAGGCCCCTTCACATGAGATGATTTGCCACATCCGTGTTGGCGGTCGTCTTAGGCTAGGGGATATGTCTGGAATGGGCTGTTGTGCTGTGTTTATTAAACATTCTCTTTTACCCTGTGGTCCTGTGACCGAGGTTCTCTTTTCCTCAGTTTTTGCCTCATATGCTATTTGTAGTGTACATTGTGTGTGACCTCCTAGGTCCTACGCTTGTGTGTGTGGTGTTTGAAGGAGCAGCCTTGGGTGTGTATGGTATGTGTTAGCCTATGTTGTCGTGTCCCAGAGTTTTGATGAAGATAGGTCCATGAAGATGGGTGTGTTGGAGCGTGAAGGAATTTGATGAGTAGTGATCCTGACCAACATTAAGTGATGGATCTTATTCATGGTGGCTGGTGTGCCTGTGATGGCGACCTGTTATGAGGTATCGGCACACGTCTGTTCCCCACTATGTGTAGGTAAGGGCCTAGGCCATCGTTTTGGTCGTGTTCTTTTTATTTGGTTTCATCCTTCTGATCTTTACAGACTGAGGTTTGATCCGAAATTGAGCGTGTTTTGAACGCTTCTCGGGCCTTCCTGAGAAGCCAAAGTAGCCCTTGGGAGTAGAGGTTAACTCCAAAGGGTGTAAAGATTTTCCATTATTTGTAGCCATTCTGAAGGGTGAGATTCTATTTCCTAAATGACAGTGTATCACCAAGGCGGCAAAATTAGTCCATTTCCCAGAAATGTTAGGCCTTTTTAAAGAAGATATTGCTGATTTTTGAGGACAGAGGAAGGAAGATGTATAGTGATTGAGAGACCTCCATGAGTCAGAAACATTGATTCTTTGTCTCCTGGAGGGCCCCCACTGTGGATGTGTCCGTAAGTAAGGTGCATGCAATTGATTGGAAGTCAACCAGGATCTTGAAGCTTGCAGGCGGACTCTCAGTCCATTGAGCTACAATGGTTTTATCAGAGCCAAGTGGATTTTAGCGTGATATCCGCTTTAGAGCCGATGGGAGTATGTGTTTAAAAATTTGATGTATGCGTGTTATCTTCATTGGCGTGAACCACGGATGTTCCGGATGGTGGTCTTTAGATGTTTGGGCTGTATGTTTATTTTGCACATTGTGATTGAAATTGTGATCCAATGCCCCTCATTTCTGTATTTTTGAGGCCAAGTTTTGGTTTATGTATGGGCTTTATTACAAAATTTATGTGCTGTGTTTGTTGATAGATTGCCGGATTTAGTTGTTCTGTTTTGTGTTGATTATTCAGTCTGCATTATGGTGGGTCTAGTTTTCTTTTTGTTGTGCATCTGCTTGGCTTGTGCCCGAGTTGTGGGATCAAGATGTATGTCTGTGCCATTGTTGAAAGGTTTTATAGGTAATATGCGTTGTCCTTTTCTGCTTTCATCTCTGTGAATCGTTTGTGGCAATGCACGTTCTCCATGAGAAGGGATTGTGGGACTTGGCTGGTTAGTATATCTGTAGTTATGGGTGCATTGTAAGATGCCTGGTCTTTGAAAATGATTCCTTTTTTCATTCTGTCCTGAGTCACGAAGACGCCTAAGTGTGAATGTCCACTGTTATGGTTTGAGATTTGTGGGAACAGATTTTGGTATTGTAGAGAGGTGGAGAAAGTGAATCTTAGAACGAAGGGTTTTGACATCATTACGGTACTGTGTCATGGGTGTTTTTGTGAAGTTGTTGTGGTTGGTCACTTCGTTTTCCTTGTTTATCACTGTGGTGTGTTTTGAATGTTGTACATGTGTTGTCTCCTGTGATGTATGTGTGATGTGTGAGGCAGTGTGAGTCACAGGCAAGAGTGCATCAAAGCATTGGTTCTTTGGTTGCGCATGTTTGTTTCTGTTTTTTGCCTATGTTTCACTGTAATTCAAAGTTGATATCTAGGTCTTCCCTCCAATTTATTTTTTAGAAAGATTGATGTTGCCATTGTTTTCAAATATTTCCTTAAGGAATGAGAGTAATTATTTTTTGAAGTCAAATTGTTTCTTGGATTAGTACCTTTGTAGTTATTTTGCTGGGATGAAGTGAGGCCTAGGAGAATAGATGGAATTGTTGTTGTTGGTGGAAGTGGAATAGGAAGTAGTAGGGGAGAGGATAGGGGAGTGGAGAGGAGGATTAGGCCAGTGGATGTCCTGCATTTGTGCTTGATGATTTTGTGGATTTGCAGTGTCATTTCAGCCCAGCAGTTTATCTTGGGATCCTGTGCTTGTCTGGTTTTGACATTTCTGTCGTTGTCCTGTTTTTTCTTTTTGAAGGAGATGGGGTCGCCTGTTGTTTTTGTCTAATGTGTAGCGTTATAGCAATGCCTACTGTTGTGATTTGCACCGGTTCCGTTTTACTGTTCCTCAGTCCAGAGGTGTTGTGTTACCTTGAACCATTGTAAGGAAAAGTCATTGTGAGCATCTTATGTGTGAGGTGTCAGTCTCCTTTCGCTGGGAGAGAAGGGACACTGTGTTCTGTAGCTGCCATTTTTGTGGGCCCGCCAGTTTTAGTTTGTGACTTGTACCATTGTGTGGAATAGATGGGAGGTTTCCATTTCTGTGTTTTCCCGCCCCCTGAGGTTTTGGTTCCCGTTGCTGTGTTAGTTCTGTACCTTCCTAGCCTATTGTTCTTGTACCACAGGGACTTGTTCACAGTGCCTTTCTGGTGGCCCATTGTCTTGATGGTTTCCCCTAGTTTGTAAGTACCTGTATATATCAAACATGGTTCCACTCTCCATGTTGATTTTGGAGCAACTCGCTATGTCTTTGGTCATGTGCTGTGCACTAAGGAATCCCAACTATCATGTATGATGGTTGTTATAAAGCAATGCTTACCATTTTCGTCTGTAGCTTGTTATGTTGTGGGGGTGTGACTGTCTGCAAGTTCTCCCAATTCTGCATCAGGTGTGTGTGAATGTTGGTGGTGTGTGTGCAAGCTTTCTCTTGGATCCCACATCTCTCCTTACTCAATGTTTTCTTGCTAGTAGTAATCTGTTCTTCAAGTAAGACAATTGATTGATATGGCGATTGTCCCTTTTTGGTTCAATCTTTCAACTTTGCTTAGCAGCGTGTTCATTTCTCATGAGTGAATGGCCTTTAAAGAGTTATATACTTGCAAGTGTCGTTAGTTGGCAAGTTATGACCTATAGATTTAGTGGAATTCCAGGAAGTGTGTAGAAATTTGTGTGAAGTTTATTCTTAAGCATCATATAGTCTGCTGCCCATGTGGAAGCATGTTATTTTGTAGATGCATAGCGATGCCCTGTGCTATGGCATCAACATTTGTCTATTGCCCTTAAAAAACTTTTCCCCCACTGTGACTCCTTTGTTACTTGTTTGTAAATGAGTATTTTTTGTTGGCCCATAATGTTTTATGGGTGGGTGCCTTATCATTCTTATAATGTAATGTATATCTTTGTCCTGCCTACTTTTGGTATTGCTGTCCCTAAAGCTGTACAGGTTGACAGGTGTCCAAGAGGGATGTCTTGAGAAGTGAGCTGCACATGCACACAGACATAGCTTAAATTTGTCAAATGGGAACTTAATTGTTATGGCATCATGGGTAGCATTTGATTTTATTTTTGTTTGGGTGATGGATTAATGAGTGTGATGACAGCTCTGTCAGTCAAGGGAGAGTCTCAAAGTGAAAAATCACAATTTTAACAGATTTGACCTTGCTTGCTTATTGAACATTGAATGCACAGCCGCCCATTCCCCATGTGTTGTTTATCATTCAGACTGCATGTGCATTTCTGCCCATCATTCTTCCTAGCTTCCTTTCCCTATATTCTCCCTATTGGTGTTGACTACATTGCTATGTGTGTGCAGCGCATGTTTTTAGTCCAGTTTTCCAGCCCTGATCACATCAAGAAAACGAAGTCCCTGGAGTCTTTGATATTCCAATACTTTGCCATTTTTTTGGTAGAATTTTTTTCATAAAACTATAATCCTTGCATGTTTCAGCAGGACTTCAGCAGAGCAATTTTTGTTTGACTTGACTATTTTCCAATTGACAGCCTGTTCCCCTGTACCGTGTTTCTGTTGTTTAAATGAGCAGCGAACAGGTCTTCTGGTTGCTTAGTGCACATAGGTGTGCATTGTCCTGTAAGTGTTGTGAGTTGTTAATGTCACTCGTGGTCATGGAGCATACCAGTCACAATGCCCACTTGACTTGCATTCCATGTCATGGAAGTTTGTTGTGATTGCTGTTGTCATAAAGTATCTTGCCTTCCCAATGTTCTATGGTCCACCCTTGCAAAGGTAATGGTAAAGTGGGATCTGTGTCAGCTCGCAATATGTAGTTCTTGTGCTAAGAATGATGGTGTTGGCTGCACCCTCTGCTGGAATTTCTAAGTTTGCAGTCCTTATCTCCTTGCTGTAGCTATAGGTTCTTATGCATTGTTCCCATCATGTCTATCTACTCCTGATGTGGGTGCTCTGACCCTGTAGCCCATATATGTAGGGACCATGCAGCCTGTTTGTGTTGTTACTTTCCGTTATTGTAGTGAAAGCTGCTGTCTCCCTGCATCCCCAGTGGATGGATCATGTGTATTCCAAGTCATCTTGTGCAGGCAGGAGAGCATTGCAAAAGACCACTGTGAGTTGTAGTTTGTGCAGTGCTTCTGTATTCTTAATGTCCATCGAGTGTGTCACCCCCATGACTGCAGGCTGCTTTTTGCTGTGCATGTCATGTCTGTTGATATGAGATAGCACAGTCCAGCGTTTTCTGTGACTGCCCCCTCACTCTATCCCTGTGTTCCTTTTAAGTGGCTAGCTATAGACTCTGGCTACATGGAATTAGTATCACCACATGGAACGAGATGTTTCTTTGGCAGTGGTGACAGAAGTCTGAATGAACTCTCCCGATCACCTTTCCTACGAAGTTCCCTGCCAGCAGCTGTTTGCTGCATCCCAATGGTCTTTTGTGTCCTTGAAATGGTGTCCCTACAACATGGGAGCAAAACACCTGCATGTGATATGTTTCAATGGCTGTTGTCCCTTGACCTCTAAGCTGTCCACCCCTAAGTGTCCCTGATCTGAGATTATCAGTGTCTGGAGTGTGCATTTAGTGTTGTCTTGTGAAAAGATTTGCCTTCCATAGAGCATTCAGTTTAGTGTGATGGTGCAGCCGAATGCTGTATGCAGTGTTTTGTGCCAAGTCCTTTGCAGTTGTTTGTTCGTGCAGTGATCAGTAATTTGCTGCCTCATCTGATTCGTGCCATTTTCTTATTATGCTAACCTCTATCCCAACAGAACATAGTGGAGTGTGGCAGTGATGGATTGTTGTGGTGTGAAGATCTGCTTGATGCAGTTCCTGTGCTGTCCTTGCTATGTGTGATTGAGCTAGTCTCCCAGTTCCCTGTTACTCCCTCATCCTAAAGTTACCAGATGCTCTGTTATGCATACTGTTAGTGCCAAGCATGCCTAGCTACTGGCTTCTCTTGGTGCCCATGGGCACACCATTATAGTTTCCCTGTTGCTATGCAGCTCCCATCACACTTCATGCATGCATGCAAGGTGTCATGTGATTTTCTAGTTTTCCCAGCTACTGCCTATGAGGCTGCTATCCCAGGTCCTCACTATGGCAAGTTCGTCCTTTTTCTTGTAATCGCTTGTGGTTTATGGTCACTGATATGCAACTTCAAATTGATGTTTGAGAGCTGATGGACAAATGGAATCAGGTTTGCCACATTTTGGTCAAAGAAATCTGCATTTCTCTTGCTGGTAGCCGTCTGCACCATGTACCTGTTAATTGCTCTTGTTTTTCAATGGATGCACCCCACAGTAGGCTTAAAGTGCTGTGTTTATAACGTGGTTGGAGTGGCTGCTTTCCTTGACATTTTCTGCATTGAATGCATGCTACATATTTGTGTGGCCTGATTGCTTTCTTGCTCACACATGTGTAACCTGAACTGTTTCTTTCCTTCAATATTCCCCAAAATCTTGCTGTGTTTTGAAGATGCTTGGCAGTTTTTGCCTCAGTAATGTGACTTATATGTTGATTGTGGTTCTTTGTGCTCTGCAGCGCCTGTTGCCACCCTTTGTGTGGCAGGAATGGCCGGCTCTAGAAGGGGCTATATTTCTATGGGCTTACTGTTGCTGCCTAGATGTTGACAGTGTACAAGTAAATGTACTTTTGGTAAGGCATGCTCCATTCTGTGTGATGTCCCCAACCATCATCGCAACAGGCCCCCCCCCCAATTTTCTTCTTGCGGTCATCCCCTTAGGCATGGTTTGAGGCACACACAGCAAATACTCTCCCTCCCCCCTTCTGCTCACATTAGTGGCTGCAGATGCTGTTCAAATGGTATGAGAATCAGCTCACTGGTGCAAAAGAATTGCGCAGTTTTTTTGTTGGTACCCTACAACTGCACATCTTTCACATTAGCTACTGCTTAGTGTTGGTTTTCAAGTGGCCCCAATCTGTTTTTTTTTATTTGTGCCCACGTGGGTGTGTGTGGAACAGGCAGAACTAGTCCTGTGAAAGGAGCAATCCTCACTACTTGTGGAGCCCTCCATTGTAACCATCACCCATACTGCAGGCCGCCAGTCTTATTGTCCCATGTCTCAAAAGATTCCTGTCTTCCTTGAAATTTGCTCCTAGGTAATGTTTATGTTCTCTACTTATGCCTGTTTCCACTTTCTGATAATCCACGTGTTGAACCATGGTGAATGTAGCTGCAATGCAATAGATGGGTTCCCAGGATTGTTTGTGCTTTCCTTTACTGTGCCATCTTAGCTGTGACCTGCCAATGGACTTTATCCCAATTTCTTCCTTCAGTCGTCCATGCCTAAAGACTTCAAGCACTTTTTGATTTTTTTTTCCTGTCAACTGAGTATGCCTGGCTCTTCATTTGGGACCCAGAGGGGCTGTATTATGTATGGCTTTAGTCTTAATGTTAGTTAGTTTACAGAAGTATGTATTGTGTCCACCTATGCCCGTGTTCCTTCCAGTGGGAACATAAAGGTTTGGAATATAGCATGCGAAGTTCCCATGTTCCTTCTTGTGATGTGTGTATTTTTTAAGTATGCCATATGAGCATAGGAGCCTATATTTGAAGTCATAACCTTTTCCAGTGTTTTGGGCAACTCATTGACCAGTTTATCTTCTTGGGAGCCCATGAAATTGACTTCTGACTTGAGGACAGACATATATCTAAGGTGATCCTGTGTCCAATGTGTTGCCTGCCTGTCTATTTTTGTGCTGTTATTTTTTTTGCTTAGCTTCTAGTGATTACGTTCCAACGAAAGCTTCTCATAACAATTTTCGGTGGCCCAGCTAATACTAGGTGTTGAGCAATATCTCAAAGTGGCGGTGTATGTTCTCTCAAGTCATCTTTCCTGCTTCCCTGTGTCCCTTATGCATTTGGTCATTTCTGTGGTGCAGATCTGTGTTGTGCTAAGGCCAACTCTCTGTCATCGTGCCTGCTTTGAATTATTCTGCCTAGTTATCTTCCCCCCTACCCGTGTTACACTGCTCCTCCCCAGCACTGACATGAACCTGTAGGCTGCCCCTTTAGGGTGGGATGGTCCTTTTGGGTGGAGAAGCCTTTTCGGTGATTTCCTGTGTGCTCATGGGCTGTTTACAGGTGAAAGATTGTAGGGACCCCACTGCGACTAAGTGTTTTCTTCCTTTTCCTCAAAGCACGGGAGCCAAGCCCTCCCTCGTCTCCGCTGCCATTGTCCCTCAGTTGAATCCTGGGATTCCTTTTCTCATTCTATTCTTTCCTGCCATTGCATTGATGTGCATGTCTTTCTGGGCTATGAATCTCTTTGGTAGTGTGGTTTGGCTAGGCCTTTGTAGTATGCATGTAATCTCTGGGAACCCTCAAGTCCTGCTTCCCAGAGACTTCCCAAAAGCCATTTTGCCCCGGGATATATAGGTTTCACACCCCGCCCGCCCCAACACTGTAGCGAAGTGATTGTCAACCTTCCTAATGCTGTGGTGGCCTTTTAATATATAGCCCCTCATGTTGTGATCCCCAATAACATTTTTGTCGCTACTTCATAACTGCGATTTGGTACTGTGATGAGACTTATTGTAAATATCTGTGTTTCCTGATGGTCTTTGGAGACTCTGGTAGCAGTTTGTGACCCAAAAATTGAGTACTGTTGCTCTATCATCTCCTGTGCCACATTCCTTTCCCATACATGCTGCCTCAGGTCCGGGACTGGTGTCTCGGCGTTGTGTCTCTGCGTGCTTTGGTGTTTCCCCCATGTGTGTTGGTTGCTGTTGGTTAGTCAGTGGTCTCCTCCTTTTGTTCAAAGGAGCAGCCGTTATCTGAATGTTGGTGTTTTCTAGGAATCATGTAAGGTTCTCGCAGTTGTGCACCCCTTGGTGCTAACTGTTTTTCCATCTTTTTCCGTGTGACTGAGCAGGTGGGACATTGCGCTTGCTTCATGTGTCTCATTATAGTAATGGTTGTAGTTATGTCACACCCAAGCTTTCCCTAAGCTTCCTCCATGAATCCCTTTGCCCTTGTCTCCTTTCCCTATAGGCTACCCCTGTTATGTGTTGTGTGTGAGATTGTTGGTGTCTGTGCTCTGCGTTTTTATTAGGGCTTTGTGGATTTTGTTTTGCCAAGGCACTGGCTGCAGTGATGTTGTGTGGTGTGCTGAAGTGCATTCATGTCTCTGCCCTCCACCATTGCTATTTCACGTGTGTCCTCGGTTGCTGGGCAGCTAAGTGAGGGCAGTCTTCCTGCGTGTCAGTGGCAGCATGTGGATGGAGGGAGGGAGGGCTATGTACTTTGGAGGGGAGCTGTGGAATGGAGCCAGGGTGGTTTTCTCATTGGTGTCTGTTTTTTTTCCATGCTGTGGCCCTTGTGAGGTTTGTGTCTTTGTGAGCAGTCATGCCCCCTTGCCCATACCTGTGCTCATTGGCAGGACTGCCAGTGGATGGTTCCCCTTCAGTGCCCTTTTCTCCACAGGGTGGGCAGTGTTTCCTCCCCCTCAATTTCTGTGTGGAGTTAGTCAGTGGTGTGCTGCGTGAGAGCCAGGGTTTCTGTGTGTGGCATCTTCGTCCACTTTGTCTCTGTATGCCTTACAGAGATCCCCCCTCTTTCCATGTTGTTTGCTGTTGTTGCTCGCTCCACCCAGTGTTCGCCCTCAGACACCCAGACCTTCCCGCCCTTGTAAGACGGAGTCGCTCATGCACACACACAACTCTGAGACTCTCACCGGGGTGGAGGGGCCAGGGTCTGGGGCACAGCAAGGCAGTTGCACCACAAGGTGGTGTGACATGGTCAATGGGAGGTACATGCAGGGCAAAGACTTGCTAGGTTGATTGATGCAGCAAGGCAGACTGATGGGGTGGTTTGCTGTCCGTGGTGCCTTTTCTGGTCTGGCCTGCTGGGGGTATGTCCGGTGCAGGGCACTTCCTTGCTTTCAGGGCCTGTTGTTGGCTTGTCACACAGTCACTCCATGTCTATGTCCCAGTGTGGGCCTTTGCAGTCGTCATCCATGTGGCGTTCTGGCAAGGTGTCCTCACAGCTCATTTTGGAAGCATCTGGCTCCAGCAGCAGCAGCACGATCTCCTGTGCTTACTTTTCCTGAGCGGTGTGCATAAAGGTTTTTTTAAATGTCTTTGACCTACTTTATACGCATTCCCTTCTTAACTCCCAAATATTGACAAATAGTGATTGTCTCTCGAGAAGCCTCTTTTCGAAGGTTGTCCTGCATTGGTGTTATGTGTGACTAATACTGTTGGGTTTGCAGGGCATCTCAGTGCTCTGCCGCTTCCTTCCTGTGCGCAGCCTATCGCCTCCGCCCTCTTTCCTCACTTGGGGTTTTTGTCTCCCGTCTCCCAACTCCCCTGGTGGTCTGTTCAAGTGTCCACTGAGGAGCTCTTCCAGGCCCCATGCATTTCCCTGCACCTAGTAGTCTGTTTTGAGTCAATGGGAGACAGGATATTTGTTTTCTGTGGCCCTGGTTTCCTTTTCCTGCGCTTTGCAGGTATTGGCCTACCATGCAAGGTTGTGTCCCCAACTGTCCACAGCCCATTCCCACCTTTTTGTCCCTTGTCCTGAGCACAGGTTTTTTTTTCTTTCTATGGGTTCTTATTCATGTGAGAGTCGGGCATAGGCACTCACCTGGTATCTCTGGCTCGCCGATGGGTTGTGCTTTAGTGCCTTACTTGGCAGATGGGTTTTCATGTGCATTTCTTCATCGTGGGGGTGATTACCTGTTAGAGAAAGGACAGCACTAAGCATGGGTGTTTGGAATGGAATGGCTGCTTTGCCAGGCTCACATTTTTGCATTGCAAGGTGTGCGGCCTTCCCTGCGCCCTGCCCCGAAGGTGAAGCAGTAACGCCCACCTTGCGGAACTCACCTTTCGACATCGATGTTCCGAAACCGTCACCCTCACGTGGAGAGTGCCTGTCTGAGAAACGGTTGCAGGAAATAGACTGCAGAACAGACTCCAGGCGTTACCTCACCCGAGAAAGCCTTTACTGCCGCCGGTTCTTGCTGGTGACTTCAAAAGTATTGAAGCGTAACCCTGCCACAGTTTGGGCGCGGCTTCTCCTGCTCCTCTTTCCGAGCAGGGGAACACGCCTGTATGCTCCCAATAAAGCCAGCTTAATTCGTTGTGTTTGGACTCACGTTTTTTCCTCGCAGCGGCGATAAGAACCGAACAGAAGGGAGTATCTGTGCCGCTTTTTCTCATTCTCGTCTGTGTTGCTTTTGAGTCCCAGCTTTCTTTCCTTGACAGGGGCTGCTCCCTTAGATCGACTGGTGCCCTTCTGGACTTACATTTTCTCCACGTCGTATTCCCATTTCCCTTTCTGTCGCTAGGGAAACTGAGTACAGGGCATGTGTGCAGAGTATGGTGCTAGTTGGGTCAGGAGGAAGGAATTTTGTTAGAGTCAAAAGTGCAATTGGGTATCCGAAGGCGGGGCATGGTGACTTTTTACTTACCGGTTTCTGCAGCCTTCCTTCCTTGGTGCACGCTCATTGCCATCCATGTTCTGTGTGTTTTACCGGATTCGTTGATTTCCCACTGCGCACCCCTTTTCCGTTTCTTTCCTGTTGGGGTTTGTTGGCTTTGTTTCTTTCGCCCTGCAGAAGACATAATGTTGCATTTGTTAAGAAAAGCCAGCTCATTCAATTGCAGGCTTAGGTCATGCGTTCTGTTTTCTCCACACTGCCTGCTGCGGTTTTAACAGTGTCTTCTTTGATTCTTCAGCCTCCGGAATCATGGCCTACCTGGGGATCAGAGATATTTTTCAGGTTTCTTTACTGCTTAGTTTTTGCATTTCTCCTTTTATGATTGCTATTGCTCATTTTGCGAGGGGTTGTCTTGAAGCAGGTGTGAATTTCATAGTGTGCTGCGTCCGGGTTGAGGTCCCAAATCTAGCGATTATCATCTAGGACTCCAGCCTTCTTATGTGTCTCCTTTACTTTCACAGATGTGAGAATCGCCCGCAATGTTTGCCAGAGGTGGCCTATTAGGCCTCCATAGGAGCGCTCTCCTTGGCGAGACATTCAATTCCATTTCCTGGTGTGTTTCGCTGCATGGAAGTTTGTGCGTCATTAAGGATGCCCTCCAGAAATTCTCATACAGATTCCTACTTGCCTAGGAGTCCCTCAAGTCGCCCAGGAAGGAGGGTGTGCCCCTTCCTCCCTGGAACTTGCTTGTTTCCCCTTTCCCAATTGGACTCCCTCTTTAGTTGCTATTTCTCCCTGAAATCTGTGCCCGTTGTTCGTGTGAAATAAGCCGCAGCCTCCCATACATGTCTCCAGATTAACGTTGCTTTCTATTAGTCCCTTTGTGGTGCATGTGCTCTGCCCTCCCGATCAGCTCCTGGCGAGCCGGAATGACCTGAGGTCCGACATTGTGCCGAAACGGGCAACTCACCCAGGTGCGTCGTTGGCCACGTGGTGGTGGTGGTGGTGCCCTGAACTCTTCGTGGATCCGAGGTCATGTAGTCTCAGTAATAGTCCTCATGGTGTATCTGTCGGCGAATCTGCTTTGTCAAATTCGTCTCGGTCGCTGCTGTGGTGACGCGAGTGTGAGGTTCCGCATGATATTCTTGAACTTAAGTCCCGAGATTCCGGCAGCTTTTTGCTCGTCTTTAGGGAAGCCCAGTGCTGCAGCTGTGTTCCAGGAGAGAAAGGGGGTTTCTGGCCTTGCTCCGCTCTTTTAAGCTCTCCTCCGAGGCACAGTGCGTCACTGGATCCCTGATAACTCATTGGATGCCGAAGTTGGGGCTTGGTTTGTCTGTTACGTGTGGAAGGGCAGCGATTGGTTCAGGGGTGAGATGATGGGCATTTGCTTGTGTGGCGGGGAGGGGTTCTGCCCTCTGGGCATGATTGATGTTGGGCCATTAACTCGATGGCAAGTCAATGGCCCTGATAAAGACCGAGCTTCGAGCTCTTTGTTGTGTCCTCCGGGTTCCGGAAGGAGGGTAGTCCCAGCTTGCCGGTAGCTGGCGTCTGCTCCCAGAGCACAATTTTTGAGATTCGCCTTTGGGTCTCTGTTGCACTGTGATGGGGGTGGTCATTGTGTTTGCCCTGCCCCTGAGCTTGGTGACATTGAGCCAGAAGCGGGCTTATTGTTCTCAGTCGGATTCATCGCCTTAGGCTGGGTCTTCCTGTTGCCCATTGATTGCGGGGGAATCTCTGTGCTGAGCCCAGTGGCTCGCCTTAGCCTTTGGCTTTGTGTTTTCAAGTGAGGATGGGGCCCATTGTGTTGAGTGTCGGCATGTGTTTTGCTCTATTGGATCCCATTGTGGCTGTTTTCCAGGTTTGCTTAGGGTGGTGATGTGTTGTCTGCCTGTTGTGTGGCTGGCTTTTGGGGTCAGCTTGAGAGCCAGAGGAGCCTTCGTTCGCCTTTCCTGAGCTTGCGGAAGCGCGCTCAGCATCTGAGCACAGCCCCCGCGGTTCTCGGTGAGGATGTGAGTGTGGCACGGGTTGTGGAGTGGAGGGGAAGCGGAGTGGAGGCTGCGATTGCTCCTGTGCGTTTCCCACTTTACTGGCTTTACCAAAGGGAGAGGCATGTCTGAGTGTCACTCGTTTTTCCGCTTTTCGTTGGTTGCGCTTCGCAAGTTTCCCAGAGGCCATTTGGACCTATGCGCGGCCTGGGCTCCTGGGTTGATGAGGTGGTGTGTTGCCTCCTTGAAGTTTCCCGCCTTTGCAAGGCGCGCCTTCTCTGACGCTCTCGTCTCCCCTTGCGGCGCCTTCATTCCATTTCTTATCCTTTGCTGCCATCTTGTGGCTTCTTTTGAGATTGCTGTCTTTTTGCTCTTTCGGCGCATTCGTTTCTTTTGTTATCCTCTGCTGCCATCTTGTGGTCAGTGTTGGTTTAGCAGCCTATTTCGTTGATGCTTTTTCGCGGCAGTGCATGTGTGTGCTTCTCTATTGCAGTTTCCTGTCTGTGTGTGCTCCATGTCTTCCACCGGATCCGTGTTTTCCAGCCGTTGATTTTAGCCTTCTAGTATTTGGTTGTCTGTGCCCTGAAAGGCAGAGCGATTCTTTCTTTCCACATTCCTTCGTATTGATTAGGTGTGATCTGGTTTTTGGGGTGCTCTTTTGGTCCTAGGGGTCTCTGCTGCATTTGGCTGGTTTTCTTGCCATTACAGTTCGTTGTGTGAGCGCTGGAAGGGGTGATGTTGGGTTTGTCGCCGCAATGTGGAATGGAGTTTGAAAGTGCTGTCTCCTCACCCCCCCTTCTCTTTGCCGTTTGTTGCCCCACATGTTCTTTGTTCCTTGCAGTGATAGGTTGTGGGGTGGCACGGAGTGCGGCATTTTGTTGGGCAGGCTGTACGTGTGTAGTTTCTGTGACAGCCGCAATTGTGTGTTATTGTGTTGTTGTGTCCCAGTTTACTCACCTCCCAGTGCCCCTGAAGTGTTCCATGGACAGACCCTTTTTGTGCAGTTGCAATTAGTGGCAAGCAGGCCTGGCTCCTTAGTGTGTGGCTAGCATGTGACTTTGGGGCAAGTTTTCCAAATTTTCCTGTTTCTGGCTAGCTGCCGGCATATAGTGTTCAAGTTAGTGCGGTTTTTGTTTTTTGTTTATCAAAGGATGGTTCACTTTTTTTTTTTCCCAGGACCGGCAACCCACAGTGTTCTGAGTCTTTGGAAGACGTTCTTTCTGCTAGTCGGCGTCCAGGTAGTTGTGCGCTTTCCTGGCTCGCTGTTGAGGAGGCATTGATGATGGGTGGGCTCATAGTACGCCTAGGATGCCTGAAAAGTGCACTTTCCTTAACTGTGTGGCAGCACCTTCTGTGCTCCACCCCAGCGCTGTAATAACGTGGTGGTGCATTTATTGGCCAGTGCTGGCTTGTTGTGTCCATGGGGTCTGCTCTGGTGGGCGTGTCTTTGACTTGCAATGTGGGTCCGGGTCTACAATGCACGTTTTTCTCTATGGGGAGCTTTGGTGTTCCAATGCTCTTCCATTTCTCAATCTTGTGGAAAGAACTCCTAATGGTGTCCCTGGGTTTCCTCTGTCAGTGCTTGTTGTGTGGCCTTTGGCTATGATGTATTCAATGGGTGACAGAATTGTAAGTGTGGTTGTTCACATTGGCAAGGTATATGGTTATTTGTGTCCTTTGTTTTCCTTGGCCTTTTGTGTTGTCTTCCCTCTGGCACTGCCCCCCCTCCCGCCCTTATTCACTTGGGAGCCATGTTGTAGTTCTGTGATGTCTCATGTAACACCTCAATTAGTCCCTTCTCTCCCTTTCATATTCTAACTGTGTCTTTGTGTCTTCACAGCTCAGTCCAGTCTTATTGTTTCCTTTCTTTCATCCCAGCTGAATGTAGGGTCATGGTGACAGTGTGTTGAAGATCCAGTAGATAGTTGGCCAGTCATCCCAAGGCTTTTGAGGCAGTTGGTGCTGCTGTTGTGCATTGTTAGCTGTGTCCCTCCCCAGTTCACTGTTCCCTGCAACCAAGGCAGTGCACTGTTCTGCCCCTTCCCTGCAGCTGAGATGAGTGGCAGATGGGCCTTTTTCCTGCCCTTAGAAGTAAAGGTGATGGGTGTTCTGGGGCTTCTGGTTCCTGTCCTGCTGCAAGCTGAGTTTTTTATGGTAGTTGCATATCATCCTCTTCAACTTTTGCACCTCAATGCCTCCAACACCCACTTCACATGTCTTGAGTTCCTACTGCTGCCTCTGACCTGTGAGTCCTCCCCATGTGGTCTGTCCATGGTGTGTCTTCCCTCCCTTGGGCATTCCATCAAGATGTGGTATTTATTTGGTGTGTGAATCTGCTGGTAGTGTGTTTTGTGAAGTGCAATGTGTGGTCATGGATGCAACAATGGCATATTGCTGTAATGCTTGTGCTGGCAGTAGGCTGTGAAAGCCTCAGTTGGCTGCTGGAAGCATTTTCCATCCACTGTTTTTCCAGTGAGCAAGTGCCACGTGTCTTATAGTGATCACGTGAAAGTCCACAGAAGCTTGTTTTGGAGCTTGTTGGGTTTGGCTCCATGCTTCCATTCCATCCTTAGCCATCGCCTATGAGCACAGGGGCCCATGATGGAACTCATCATGGTTCCTTTGGTGATGTCTGGTAGCCTTCAGGCCCTGCAACTATCCCTGAGGTCAGGGAGGTGTTGTAGTGTTGCGGCAAGGAAGTGTGGCAGGTAGCAAAGTTCTGCCATGTCCGTGTCCTTTGTGTGCTGACCCTGGTATTTTTTCTCCTGATTTCTGGGCCAGCCCTAATTCATTCCATCACATTCCTGCCTGTTTTGAGATATGGTTCCTGTTGAGCTGGGAAGCAGCAACCTGTTGCTGAGCGCTCTCTCAAACTGGTGCATGTTCTTTCCACTGGTTGTCTTTCTCTGTTCCCATTCCATGAGGGACCTTTTTTTTTCGTGGCAGCCTCATTGTTATGTGTCTGCAGCAATGCCGTGGGCCCTTCCGGATCGTTGTGGTGCCTCTTTCACCCACAGTTCTCAGTTGCCTTCCTGTGAGGCGTGTTTTTCCTCATAGAATCTGTTGTCTTTTCCGGCTTCTCTGCTCGTGATTTCCTGTTGTTATCCTTTGCTGTCATCTTGTGGCCATTGTCGGAATTGCTGTCGCTGGGCTTTCTGGGCAAGTATTGTTCCTTTGGGATTCTCTGCTGCCATCGTGCGGAAATTGTTGCAATAGCAGTCAGTTCCATGAAAAGTTTTTGTGAGCGGTGTTTAACCGTGATTTCTGTTTGTGGTGTTCTGTGTCTGCTTTGTGCCTTTTATCGGGTCATTCCTTTTCGTGATCTCTCATCCTGATCGCCGGGATTGATTCCGGAAAGACGATTTCTTCGCGGTGCTGTAATTTGCATGCTATGTGAACTGGTGTTTTCCGTGAGGGTGATTCGCAGCCCCGATCTCTTGGATGCTGGCGCTGTCCAGCAGCTGAATCATGGCATTGCTTGACTTCCTCTCATGATGCTTTTCAAATTCACCATTTCAAAACCAGTTACCTCTCGCCCTGTAGCTTCCTTGTTTCTTTGTTACCATGACCAAGATCGCTAAAATATTTTTCATAGCACTTTCATGTTTGCAATCTGCGAATTATTATTATCATCATCACCGTTATTGGTGCTTTTTTGAGGAGCATGTGGGAGGCTGTCCTTTGAAGGGGATGGTGGGGCATGCTTTTCGTCATGTGATGGTCCCGGTTGAGGTCCCTGAGGCTGTAGCCCCTCATGTGGGACCACGTTCATGTTCTATATGTCCTTTTGTCACTGCGGTGTGTTAAACAGCCATGATGTGTTCCGGATCTGTCATGCTAGGTCTTATGGGTGCTCTGCTTGGCAGGCCATTCACTTACATTGTGTGGCAGGTTTCCCTCTCAGGAAGCCGGTGCGCTTATTGCTATCGCAGATCATTCTTTTGTGGTGCCTTCCGCTGCCCGTTCGTGGTGCTTGCGCCCTGCATGCCTGACCATTTCACACTCCGCCTGAGTGATGTGAGGGAGGTTCGGTTCTCTCCCAAGAGGAAGGAGCTGTTGTGCCAGCAATGGGCAACTCATCCAGGTTCCCTGGATGCTGCGTAGGCACAATGCAAACTGCCATGAGTCCTTTACTAAACCCCAGTTCGGAGTCCCATTCCACAGGGTGCGCCAGGGGGAGCTGTCATGTTTACCCCCTTTGTCTGCTTCGCTGAGATGACTGTGGAGTCTTATCTGCTGTTTCTTCCGGTCCCAGTCTTGATTCCAACTGGTGTTTGTGCATGTGCATGGCAGCTCCTTAGAGAGGATAGGTGGCATGCATACAGGGTAGTTTGCGCCACCCTCCCCTCTTTGAGGTTGTCTTTCCAGGGAAAATGCTTCCCTTGCTTAGTTAGAATTAATAGGATGACTTGTTCAGCGAGTGGGGTGTGTCTGTGGTTGTGCAGGCCTGCCATTGGTTGAAGAGTGGGTGTGATTATGTGTATTCACTTCCTTTGCAGGGAGGGGTGGTGTATGCTTGACCTCTTTCATGTTTGTTTGCCTATGGGCTCCATAAGCATGACATTTAACGGTTGTCCGTATAATCTTTGTGGTGCTGTCAGACTTACTGATGAAGGACACTCCACACTTGCCACGATAGCTTGTACATTGCTCATCTTTGTCTTGGAATTTGTTTTGGCAGGTGTCAAGGGAGACCCTTGTGCTGAGCCTCGGAATGTGCCCCGTGTGATCGCATGCCTCCGTGGGTTGCTTCATGGTTTCCTGCGGACAGTGATGTGGGGTCCACCTGTCCTCCGCCTGACTTTGGGGACCAGCGTCTGAAGAAGCGTGCAGTTGTTGGTGGCATTTTTCCTGGACTCCTGAAAGCACACGCTGCGTCTGAGCACAGACTCAGCGTTTCTCGGAGTGGAGGTGAGTGGCACGGGGGTTGTGGGGAGGGTAGTGATGTGCGGGCTGTGACTTTCTATGTGGTTCCCCACATTCACGGTGGTGACTATTGAGTGAGTGTCTGGTTGTCCTTCGTTTTCTCGTTGTGAGCGATGGGTGTGTTGCGTTCCGCAGCAATCCCAGAGCTCATTGTCAGGCCTTTTTGGGCATCGGCCCTTTCTGGATTCCTCTGCATTGCTGGCTTTGTCAATTGCTTTAGGTTTCCTGCCTGTAAAGTGCACCTTCCCTCGGAAAATCTTCAGTGTGATTTTGCCTTTGCTCCTGATTGCTATTGCTTATCCTCTGCTACCATCTGGTGGCCACTTTAGGAGTTGCTGTCTCTGTGCTTTTTTGACGCGTGGATTGCATTTGTTATGTTTTGCTGCCATCTTGTGGCCATTTTCGGAATTGCTGTTCTTTAGCTTTTTTGTGAAGTGTAGTTCCTTTTTGATTCTCTGCTGCCAGCTTGTGGCCATTGTTGGTATAGTGGTAGACTTCAGAAAAACTTTTGGGAGCGGTGTTTAGATGTGTTTTGTGTTTGCTGTTTTGCTCTGTGTATGTTTCCTGCCTTCCCTCTGGTCTTTCTTTTTCGTTACCTCTGTTTCTGATCGCCGGGGTTGATTTGTCTGTGTCTTGAAAGGCTATGTCTTTCGGTAATTTGGATGCTATGTGAACTGGTGTTTTCTGAGAAGCTGATTAATGCTCCATGAATCTGTGCTGTCGCCTTAGCTTTTGTTTGGGGGTGGTAATGCATCGTGTGCCTTTTCGCTTTGATACCTCAATGTGTACTGAGGTGCGAGAGTCCTGTTCCCCCTGTTTCCCTTTCTCAGTTCCTTTTCCTTGTGTTGCGTGCTCTTTGATCCCGCCGATGCTCCTTTTACCTTTCAGATGTTCAAGGGTGTGTGCATGACTGTGTGCATGCAGCATTTCCTTTTCCTTTTTGCTGGCATGTTTTCTCTTTACTTCTTCACAGGCAGGAAGGGGCAGGGAGAGAGGTGGGAAATGGATGGTAGCGGTGCACTTCATGCCTGCCTCCTACGTGACTCTCCACATGGGCATGTGCTTTCCTTCCCCCAAGGCACATGCAGTACACATGAGTTGGACTTACCTGTCATGCTTGAGTCTTTAGGCTGTGGCTGTCTCCACTGAGGTTGGCCTGTTAATGTGGCATGCAGGGCATTTCCCATTCTAGTTGGTCTGTGTCCTCAATCCTTGTTTTCCTTCCCTTGTGTGACTGCTTCCACTCTGTCTTTGGTGTCCTCGTGTTTTGACGGTCTTGAGTGGCCCCGAGACATTATTGCGGTTCACCGTTTTTGCCTTTCTGAACATTTTCCCTCTGATGCTTTCATGCCCCTGAGCATGCCTCCTCATTTCTTGTGGCCTAGCATTTCCTGTCTATGTTTGCAGCTCCGCTCTTATGTGTTTTCGATTGCTATTTGCTGGGAAATGTCTGGTTCCCTGTTGCCGTGTGTTTGAGGCAGAATTCGTTCCTGTGTCTCTTTTTCCTTGATGTCCCCCTGTCACATGTTCTCGTTTTGTATTGCTGTGGTGTATTGTGGTCACTTGCAATGAGTGCTCCATGACGGTGGGTGTTAGCTACCCTGTGGATGGTGTGGTTTTTTGCGAGTTGCTGTGCTGTTGCTTGGCAGAAAATTGGTGAGGGTCCTATTTGACGTGTATGCAGGCCTTTCCGTTGTGGCAGGTGCTCTTTCTTTTCAGTGCATTGTCGGCCAGTGTTTTAGCATTTGTTCTCGCTGACTTTTTCCCTGTTGGGTTAGGCTTCTCACTTCCCCAGGTCTTTACTGAGGTCCGCAAAGCATTGCTCGTGCCTTTGTTAAGGTTGATTTGTTGCGGTGTGCATGTGAAGGGCTGTCGTTATGCTCTTTTTGTTGTGGCATGGATTTTCCTGCATGCGGTGTACGTTGCATCGCACCTTCCCTCTTCATAGGGTGTTGCCATTGCTTGAGCGCTGTCTTCCTGCCAAATTATGTGTCAGCGTCAATGATGTCCTCCCGTTTATGTCAGGGCATTGTATCTTTGCTTGCTGTTGTGTGGTGGTGCACCTGAGAGGTTTCTCCTTTGTGGCAGGTAAGGTTGAGGAAGCTGAAGATGCACTTTTTTTTCAGTCACGGGTGGGTTCTGTTTCCCTTTATGGACTTTTATGCACTTTGTCTTTGTCTCCTCTTGAGAGATTTGCCTCTCTATGGTCAGTTCCTGCAAGGTGTTCGTGTTTGCTTGCCATTGCGGTAGCTGTTGCTAGGCACAAGCGATTGTATTACACTTTACCTCTGTCTATCCTTTTCCCGTAATGTGGCATGGCAGCCTTGGTTCTCGATTTTTTTTCCTAAGCATTGGTGCTGCTCTTCATATCGCCCTATTTGATTGCATTGCTTCTTTTACTTGATTTTTACTTACTTCCATTTATCTTTGCTCATGAATGCTGTGCAGTGTTCATGTGGTTTGCATGAATGCTTTGATGCTTTAGTTTCTCATGCTGGCTGGGCAACTTCCTTGGTGTTCAGAAGTCACACATGCAAGGTGTCACTGATGCTTTTGGTGTTCCTGTGATGACTGCATTTGTTTTTTCACTATAGTTTGTTCTGTTACCTGTGTGCACGGCTACGGTTATCTGAGCCCATTGTGTGGCCACACTGCCAGTCTGTCCCGTGATGTCTGGCTCAGCCATCTTTACCTCTGTCCCAACCCTGTCTGTTATTGAAAACATTGTTTGTTGTGAGCTGTAAAGCTGCAAGCAAGTTGTGAGCACTTTCTCCTACGGTTGTATGTCCTTTGATGCTGTTTCTCAGTTCCCATTTCGTGCTTGCACATTGCTTTTCTATGGGCCACTTGACTGTTACGTGCATGCGGCAGTGCCACAATTACTTGCATCCCAACTTTCTTTCTCCCATGCATGCTGTTGCCATTGGTCTCTTGTCGTGTTACCTCCAAGCGAGTGCATTGCAGTACATTAGCCCCCTCCTCTCTGCCCTGTGATTTTTATATGCAGAGCATTGTGGGTGCTGTAGCCTCCTCCCCTCTTGGGTGCTGTTTCCAATGGTACCCATGGATCTGAGTAGCTGGAGCAGAATAGTCAATAACAATACCGTGTGCTTTCCTGTGCAGCTGGGCAGCGAACCTCTCTGCTTCCTTGGTACTGATAACTGGGATGCTGTCGCTGTCCAGCAGCTGATTTTAGGCATTGCTTTGCTCTCTCCTTTTCTCCTTTTTCCATCGCAGAGCGCTTGCCGGCCGGTGTGTGGACCAGAGAGGTGCCTTGTGTTCACGGCACTGCACGTAGTGCAGTGGTAGTGGTCGTGTTCACCGTACTTTATCTGTGACGGTTGTGAGGCCTTTCGCATTCACCCATTCATTCAGCTACACTTGTGTCATGCCCTGTTGTGTCTTGCTGAGTATGACCAAGATCGCTTAAATGGCCTTAATTACCTTTTAGTGTTTTCAGTTTTGATGTTATTATTATTATCATCATCATCATCATCAGTATTAGTGGGTTTTTTTAGGGCCATGTTGTAGCCTGTCCTTATTTCAAGGGGATGTTGTGGCGTGGTCTTCGCTGTGTGCAGCTTTACTGTTGAGGTCTCTGATGCTATCAGTCCTCCTATGGGACTTCATTTCTGTTCCATGCATGCTTTTGTTGCTCAGCTGTCTGATACAGCTGTAATGCCTCCGAGAGGAGCTGGCATGCTAGGCCTCATGGGTGCTCTGCTTAGCGAGGCATTCACTACCATCGCTTGCTGGATTTCACTCTTGGGAAGCCTGTGTGTCCTGGGGGATGCTGTTCTACTGCTTGTAAAGATATTATTACTCCACTAGAGGGAGCCTGGCTGTCGCCAATAGGGGAAAGTATTCCTCTTCCGATTCTAGGCTTGTAGAATTCAGGAGTCCATTTCTTAGCCTTGGTTCTTTCCCATCTGTACTTTGTAGAAATCAACACTTATTAGTCATCTGGAATAAGGTGTGGACACCTGATTTTTCCTTCCAGAGTAGCTTTGATGTGCCCTCCAGTGCCCCTTTGCGGTGCTTGCACTGTGTGTTCCCCCATATTTCACACTCTGACTCATTGAGTGGAGGTGAGTGGCATGGGGGATGCAGGGAGGGCAGCGATTTCTGGATTGTGCCTTCTGCTGTGGGTCCCCACCTTCACTGCGGTGACCAGTGAGTGAGTGGGTGTCTGCTTGTCCCAAGAGAAGGTGCTGTCTTGGCAACTCACCCAGGTACAATGGGTGCAGCGCAGGCCACGGTGCAGAGTGCAATGGGTCCTTTACAGGACCTAAGTACCGAGTCTCAGTCCACACAGTGCTCCCGGGGGAGCTGCTATGTTTCCCCTCCTTTTTCTCTTGTGTTGAGATGGCTGTGGGGTCTTGAGTGATGTTCCTTCAAGTCCCATTCTTGACTGCAATTGGTCTTACTGCATATGCATGGCAGCTCCTTACAGATGAGTGCTATAATGCAGAGAGGGCAGTTACGGCTGCGCTCTCCTCTTCTCGTCTTTCCTTCTAGGAGAAATGCGTTGCTGGCCTAGGTGGAATTTCTGGGGAGTTTTGTGTGGTGCAATTGGCTCTACTGTGATTGAGACTATATGATTTCACTTCTTTTGCAGGGAGGGGTGCTGCAGGCTTGACATGCCTCTTGTTTGCCTAGGGGCTTCATACGCATGGCATTTAGCGGTTTCCTGCACAACCTTTGTGGTGCTCTCACAGTTTTTGAGGAAGAGTGCTCTATAATTGACATGATAGCTTGTACATTGTTCGTGTTTGTTTTGTTCTTTGCTTTGCCAGGTGTCGAGGGAGATCCTTGTGCTGAGCCTCGGAATGTGCCCCATGTCATTGGATGCCTCTGTGTCCTGCTTTATGGTTTTTCGCGGTCAGTGATGTGGGATCCACCTGTCGTTCACCTGATTTTGGGAACCACCGTCTTACGAAGAGCGCCCTTGTTCCTAGCATTTGTCTGGCACTCCTGAAAGCACGCATCGCCCCTGAGCGCACCCCGCCGTTTCCCGTTGTGTGGGTAAGTGGAGCAGTGGATGCGGGGGGGGGGCAGTGATGTGCGCACTGTGACTTCCTACCTCGGTTCCTGCCTTCACTGAGTGAGTGAGTGAGTGTCTGCTTGTGCTTTGCTTTCCTGTAGCGATTTGTGTGCGTTGCGTTCCCCAGGCATCCCAAAGGTCATTGGCAGGTATTATCTGCTGTCGGCCTTTTCCTGGCTCCTCTGCGTTGATGTGTTTGTGAATTCCATTCTGTTTTCTGCCTTTGAAACACACCTTCCCTCGCAGATGCTTGGGTGAAATTGTGCATCTGCTCCTGAATGTTATTGTTTATTAAGTGCTGCCATCTTGTGGCCACTGCAGGAGTTGCTGTCTACGCATTTTTGACGGGTGGATTTCATTTGTGACCCTCTGCTGCCATCTTGTGGCCATTGTTGGGATGGCGCCCGATTTCGCAAAAGCTTTCTGATAGCGGTGTTTCCGTGCGGTGCCTGTTTGGAGTCATGCTTTGCGTGTGTTTTTGGTCTTCTGTCGGGTCCTTCTTTTTGCGCATTTGTGTTTCTGATTGCCGGGATTGATTCCTCAGTGTCCTGAAAGATGACTCCTTCGCAGTGCGCTCCTACTGATGTTCTGTGCCCTGTTTTCTTGGGAGAGGACGATTCGGAGCGCCATGGATCTGTGTTGCCGCCTGCTCTTTCGTTTGGGGGTGGCAGGGCATTGTCTGTCGGTTCGTTTTCATGGCGCAATGTGCAATGAGGTGCTAGCCTGCTGTTCCCGCTGTTTCCCTTTATCTGTGTCTTTTCTTTGCCCTCCCTGCGTGCTCCTCGATCCCTCCACTGTTCCTTTGTGCTTTCAGATGCTGTAAGGCAGTGGTTTTCAACCTGTGGGTCGCGGCACCTTTGGGGGTCGAACAACGTTTTCACAGGGGTAGCCTAAGAACATTTGAAAGGGCAAATGTGATTTACAGCATTTGCAAAATTACAGTGACGAAGTAGCAACGGAGAAATGTGGGTGTGGGTCTCCACAACATGAGGAAGTGTGTTAAAGGCTCGTGGCCTTACAAAGGTTGAGAGCCACTGCTGTAGGGTGCGTGTTTGCATGCATGCTTGCATTTCCTTTTCTTTTGGGTCGACATGTTTTCCCTTGGCATGTTTTCTGTTTAAGTATTTACAGATAGGAAGGGGCAAGGAGATAGGCTGAAAAATGGATGGCAGGGATGTATTTCATACCTGCCTCCTGCATGGCTCTTCCCACGGTTCTGTGCTCTCCCTCCTCAAAGGCACCTGAACTAAAATTTATTACCATCTACCTGCCACCCTCACGTCCTCAGCTTGCTGCTGTGTCCACAGAGGTGAGCCTCTTTGTGCTGCACGCTGGGCATTTCCCGTTGCAGTAGGTCTGTGTCCTTGCCTCTCCTTTTCCTTGTGTGGTCAGACTCTGGCCATTCTGCCTTGCCTGCCCTTATGTTTGCAATGCAGTGTGTGGCAGAGAAATGATTGCGGTTCCTTGTATATTCATTTTGTGCCTTTTTTTCCCCTGATGCCTTCTTGCCGCTGTTGCTGCTTACATATTGCCTTTGTGCCTGCATTTCCAGCTACTGTTTGCTGTGTGTTTCATTTCTATGCTCTGTGTGCTGCTGTTTGCTGTGCAGTGTAATTTTTCCGGTTGGTGTGTGCTTATGGTAGGATGCCTTGATGTCTGTGCCATTCTCTTAAGGTTCAATAACATCCCATTGACCAGGTTCCTATGTTACGTGTATGCAGACCTTTCATTTGTAGATGTTGCTCTTTGTTCCGGGTCCTTGCCCTGGCATCCATTGTTTGATCCTGTGTTGTCAGTGATCTTTTCCTTGTTTGGATAGGGTGAGCATTTCTGCAGGTCTTTGCTGAGGTGTTCGTTGTTCTGTTTGTGCCACTGTTGACGTCGGTTCATTGCAGTGTGCATGTGTGGAGCAGTGGGTGTCGGAGATCCGCTCCGGCATGGACAGGGTTATCTGAAAGTCAGAGGCGACGGCTGGAAAAAGAAGAGGCAGAAAGCGGGGATTGGGAGGAGCAACAACAGGGATGCTGCTGAAGGCAAGTTTGTTAAGAAGCACTAATGTATTTATAGGTTACTGTTTCTGAGATCACTGCCAGACATGAACCTGGGCGCCTAGCCAAGCATTGATCATTCTTAGCAAAAGTTTACTTTTTATCCTGTGCTTGAGACGCCTTTCTTGTATGTACCGTTCTTCCTCAAGGACATCTAATTCGTTTCATAGCTTTTTAACCACGGACGCTTGCCTGACCCCTAGGCTTAGGACACTCTGTTCACAAGTGACCCAGCTTACAGGGAGGCTATTAGTGAAAGACCCTTCTTTAGGTCTCCCTGCAGGGGATGCTCTGCAAGCTTCTCACAATTCCCCCTTGTGTATTATCAATGGTCAAATATTTCAGTTATTTGCTGGTGCAGCTGCACCTGTTTCACATTAATCATAATATTAGTGAACTGTACCACAAGTAATTGGCAGCCAAACAACAGGACAAGAATTTCAATTGAAATGCATACAGCCATGGTTCCCAGATATGAAACATGTCGCCGTAGATATTCGATGGAAGGGAGCTGATCTCTTAAGCTAGAAATAAATTGCTCAGCTTCTTTAGCAATATCTATCTTAAGTTTAGGATTCTCTATCATATCTTGATTTTCCCTATGTAATTTTCGTATGTTAAGAGATGTATTAGTATTGTGCCATATGCCATTTAAACGATTTTGTATTTGTGGCCCATTATATATGCTATTGTTATATATGTAAGGAGTGACACAGATATAATGAAATTCTACTATGACATTGCAAACTAGTCTTTGTTTCTAGGCTAGAAAGTTCTTCTCCAATAACTCTCACTACATCATATAAGGCATTAGGTCACTATTGTATCTTTCGATCCCAATCTTCCTGTGTTTCCAATGTACGGCTGACATTATAAGATAAGGAATTAACGAAATCTGCACTTTGTATACTGGTTGATACAGACACAGCAGCTGTAGCTGCAGTAGCTATCATAGTTGTTAGAGCTGCCATGCCAGCTATTAGCATGCCGACAAATCTCTTACTCCGGCTAAGCTGGTTTTTAACATCTTGTATAAGGGCCATGGCACCATTATCATGCCAATTTTCAGTTAAATTAACAGGTACAAACACAAAAGCAGGCTGTACTAAAATTAATACATCATTTTTAGTATTATTACTGCAGTTAGTGAGAATGCAATTATGACAGGATGCATTAAAAACTACGGTCTCATTGTTCTTCTTAATGCTTATAGATCCTTTGAGTAACCCATAAGGCTCAGGAACACACAAAGCAACACTAGCATTCCAAGTATTTCCGCTTGCACTTGTTATGCCAGTAGTAGGAGAAGAAGTGATGTGCACTCTTGAAATTGTAGCATAGCTTAAACTAGCTGCCAGTTTCCATAAGTCTGTTTGCCAAGTCTTATTATTTCCAGTCCATATCCCAGCGACTAAGTTCTGTGGTGTGAATTGGTCTGACAAATCTGACCAGTCACAAAGGAGTTTATTACATGCAGTCTAGTTGATGTGACAAGTACGCCAGTTCAGTCTCCAAGCATTCCAAGATATCTGGGGTTTACAAGGTGGTATTAATGGAGGAGGTTGGCCAGACCCTCTCATCGAACAGTTAAAAGATGGATGTAGCACGCCTATCCCCCCCGTGTATTCACTTTGACGAATTCTTATCATCATCATCATCCACTATCTGTAGCTGCGTACAGTGTTCTGTATTGTTCTGAGTAAAACAAATGGGATAATGCATGCTGAGGCCAGTATGATTACAGTTGTCCACTTGTACAGGCCACATATGATCTGATGACTGTAAGCTCATAACCTTGGTATCATTATTGCACACAGGCACTCTTTCATCATCCCAAGTCAATGGATGTAGAACTGGAGGATGTGGAGCATAAGTCCAATATTCATGTCCTTGTGCAGGAACAAAAGGAAAAAAGACAGTCCAGATCACTGAAAGCAACTTCACAATGTAGGTAGGAGCCGATGGATTATGTCCTCTATGTCAGTGTGTTTGTAGTGTCATCCGTTGTATTCTCATTCCTAACTTGGCAACTCGGCTTTTGGGCATGTCTCATACACCGTTCAGGTAGCCACCGTGGAAACGGTGCATCTGTGGGAAAAGCACAAACATAACCTTTTCCCCAAATCAGAACTGGGTCAGGGCCATGACATTCATTAGTTAAAGGATGTCTCCAGTATGCCATTGGTTGCTCCAGACATGTAGGATTCCAAAAGCGATCTGCGGCAGGATGTCCATTATTGTCTACCATTACAAAATTTAATAGAGAAAGTGTAATAGACAGTAATGCAGCTGGAGATTTTTATTCCATCTCCCCAATGTTTAATTTAAATAATTCATTCTTCAAGGTTAAGTGTGCCCTTTCCACTATTCCTTGTCCTTGGGGATTATATGGAATGCCTGTCTTGAGAGAAATATTAAGCATAAAACAAAGTTGCTGAAATGATTTACTAGTATGTGTAGGACCATTATATGTCTTTAGATATTTATGAATGCCCAGGCAGGACTGAAAAATAAATGAGTAAATGTGTCTGCACGGCACGAGTAGTTTCAGAGGCTGTACACGCAGCCCATAAGAATCCAGAAAAAGTGTCAATAGTAACATGCACATATTTTATTTCCCCAAAAGAATAAACATGTGTTATATCCATTTGCCATAAATAATTAGGCCTCAAACCTTGGGGTTTGACCCCAAAATGAGGAGCGGGCAACAATTGTGCACACTGAGTGCAACTTTGCGCTATGTCACGTGAAGCATCAGGAGACATTTTAAAATGCAGTCTCAGGGCTCTAGAAGATTGATAATGTAGCTGGTGAGAAGCTTGTGTCTGTTTTACAGAAATAAGAGCTACATAAACTGTTTTTGTGATAAAATCGGCATGAGAATTCCCCAAAGATAAAGGTCCAGGTACATTCATATGACCTCGAAGGTGTCCAATAAAACATGTTTTTTTTACGGTTGTGTGTTAATTGTTGTAACTGTAAAAGCAATGTATGAATAGTGTTGTTTTCAGCACGAATAAATGGTGCGTACTCTAACTGATGTAAGGCAGTAACTGCATATTGACTATCGGAATAAATGTTTGAAGGTTCATTACATAAAATAAAATATTGCATAACTGCCAATAGTTCTCTTTGTTGGGCAGATTTATATGTTGCTTGCCAAACGTGATCAGTATCCTCTGTGGATACTGCAGCTTCTCCACTGGAAGATCCATCAGTAAAAGCAGTTCGTGCAGTAGAAATATTTATTTTCTTAGGAAAAATAATTGCAGTAGTACTTGCAAATTGAAGTAGCCTATTGTTAGGTTAGTGAAAAGTTACTGTACCCATGAAATTAGCAAGGGCCAAAGGAAACTCATTGGTACAATACAGTAACGATTCAGTTTGTTCTGTTGCGTAAGGAGCCACAATTTAATCAGGATCTTACCCTAGATGTGCCACACTTACTTTCCTGCCACTCTGAATTCTTTGAATAACTACAATATAATAAGCATCTAAATTGCGGGAAGGAGACGTGTCACCATGGATTCAATACAAAATTCCTTGTTGGGACACTACTCCGGTAGGAGTATGTGGAGTAGCTAAGGTAATTAACTTCCAAGGTTGAGAATAATCACAGTAAGAATGCTGAGCTTGTGAAAGAGCTTCATTAACTATTTTAGGACCTTGAACAGCTTGAGGTGTCTGTCAGCTTTAGATGTGAAGCAGGATCAGAATCCCCTTGTAAAATTTCAAACAGAGGATGCACTTGGGCTGTGGTAATACGTAAGGAAGGGTGTATCCAATTAATATCTCCAAGCGATTTATGAAAATCACTAAGAGTTTTCAAATGTTCTGTTCGAATTGCAATCTTTTGAGGTTTAAATTCTTTAGCGTATAAGGAGAAACCTAGATAGTTAAAATTTTCTTGGGTTTGTGCTTTATCATCTGCTATCAATAATCCATATTGTTTCGGAGGATTTTGTAAGGCCCCATAAGTATTGCTAAGAGTATACTGGGAAGAATGGGCTAGCACAATGTCATCCGTGTAATCTATAATATAAAAATCAGGATGCTGAGCTTTGAGTGGAGTGATGGCTAGAGTTACAAATTTTTGACATAAAGTAGGGCTGTGGCTAGGGTGGGTTCTCTGGAGGAGGGGGCGGCATCAAGTCTACTGGTTCCTGTGGAGCAGTAGGATTCAAGTGTTTCTCTTCCTGCAACCTTTTTTTCTGTGCCAGACCCTCAGAGCATCGATGTCCCTCATGTCTTGGATCTAAGCAATTCCAATCAAATTCAACAGGGAGAAGGTGTCCACCAGGACCTTCTCCCTCCCCGTGGGCAGAATAGTAATCCTGTAGATTTTTTCCCACTCTTCCATGTTTCAAGATCTACTGTCCCTTCCTCATGATTAACTGCCAATATCCTCCCTCCAGTTCCCCAGTCCAGTTGCTTGTCTCCCTTTCCTATTGTGAGTCTGAGGAAGACAATTTCTACAGAAGGGAGAAACAGAAATAGTGTGGGTGTTTCAAAGAAAACTAAAAATGACTGCTATAGTAGTGCCCAGTTTCTTAGCCTGAGATCCAACCTGTGGATAATGATGACTCTTAGTCAGCCTGGAAAGATAAAGGTGTGTAGGGGCATTTCTTGTGAAATGGAAGCCTTGATGGCCACCTGAAAGAAAAGATCTTTAATCCAGTCAAAGATGCTAGAATAAAGCAACATTTTCATAATAACTCCAGCCCTAGTTCAGCCTTAGATGGCTCACGTTGGACTATGATGCCACAGGCAGGGACAGGGTCCCTCTGTAAATCTCTCTTCTGTGCAGAGCTGTGAGCCCTGACACTGGAAGTCTCCACCCACCAAAAGAGATAAGAAAGCCAGAAATAAGATTTCTTTGTTCTTTTAAATGTTACAAATATATGCCTAGGACTTTAAAATTTAATACAGCAAATTCACAAGGGTGAAGGCGTCCACAGAGACCCCATATCTCTTACCCCTCCTTTTAAAAATTCTGAAATATTTTTAATCATGCATTGGAAAGAACTGAGATGGCCTTTCTTTGAGTTTTCCTGTCCCTTTTTTCTTGTTCTAATTCTATAGACTGTTACGCAAATACCAATTCCAAAAGCAACCCAGAGCATCACAAAACACACTTCTCCTAGTCATCAACATCCAGTCAGCCGCGGCTTCTCGTGCATGCCTTTCTCATATACTCACACAACCGAAAGTTCTTCTCGGTAAGAAATTAAATATGATCAGGGAAACTAGTGAAACCAAATACAGAAAAAAGACAAAAAGACTGATCAGACCAAACCGGGACCCCAGATGCCGTCACGTTGGGTCCTCGACCGGGAGATTCCGCGGCGTCCCGCTCTCCTCAGGTCCCTTAGATTCTGCAGTTGGCTGATCGGCTATCGCGGATGCATGTACTCCTTCCTCACCACCGTGATAGCGGGCAGCTTGTTCCTCAAGGTCTTCCTAATTATTTGGTTGAAAGCTCATTTCCCTTTTTGATCTTTTTAAGTGATGGATATAACTTAGGTTTACTTTCTGTTACCTCCTCAAGAGCTTTTAAAAACTCTTGATAAATTTGTGTTTGAAAGACCTTAGTGACGGCATTATTTGTCTGAACTCCCTGTTCCATAGAAACCCTCTCAAGGGCAGAGAGCACTGTGGGCTCTTCATACTTTGGAGGGATAGAAGTACTTGATGTGGCAACAGGCGGTAAGGGATAATTTGGTGGAGACAAATTTGTTACCGATCGGGTATGAGTAGGTGTCCTATAAGCAGCTTCTTTTCTCCACTTATCTGCCTCACTCTCAGTTACTATACAGTCTTCAATAAGAGACCACAAAGCGAAAGCGTCAGCAGGCACGGCCTCTGGTCCATTAACTGGAAAATAACCCTGAATCCTTTCACCTACTTCCCTCCATGTTTCAATGTTAATGGTGCCTCACTCTGGAAAGCAAGGGCACGCCTGTGTAGCAAATACAAGAAAATTAGGGAGTTGCTTAGAATCCGCAGTAATGCCATGCGTTGACAAAGAGCTGCGCAACACTTGTACAAAAAGTTCAGAACCATTTCTTTGCCCCATATTTCTTACTCCCGATTGACTCAATATCAATGCCGGCAACCACAAATACTCACGTGCTCACTTAATCACTTAATTCGCGCTATCCTGTGCCGGGTCGACCCTCTAGTGTTCTCAGGTCCCTGTTCCGGGTGCCACCTGTGGGAGACCCGCTCCGACATGGGCAGGGTAACCTGAAAGTAATGGGCGACGACTGGAAAAAGAAGAGGCATAAGGCGGGGATCGGGAGGACCTAAAACAGGGATGCTGCTGAAGGCAAGTTTGTTAGGGAGCACTAATGCATTTATAGGTTGCTGTTTCTGAGAACACTGCCAGACATGAACCTGGGCGCATAGGCAGGCATTCATCATTCTTTGCAAAAGTTACCTTTTTATCCTGTGCTTGATGCGCCTTTCTTGTATGTACAGTTGTTCCTCAAGGACATCTAGTCTGTTTCCTAGCTTTTGACCACGTACCCTCGCCTGACCCCTAACCTTGGGATCCTCTGTTCCCAAGTGTCCCAGCTTACTGGTAGACTATTAGTGAAAGACCCTTTTCAAGGCCCTTCTTTAAGCTTCCCACAAGTGGGTGTGTTATGTTTGGTGTGGCCTGGATTTCCCTGCTTGTGGTGTACACCTCGCAACATGTGTTTTCAGTTCAGAGGATGGTACCGGCAAGTGGTTGTGGGCTGCCTGTTTGGCCAGTGATGTTCCATTGATGCCTGTATGCAGTTGCATGCAGGTGGGTGTGCGTGGTTTTTCTTCTGTGCCTGGTGTAGTTGAGAAAGCAGAAGGTGCGCCTGCAGTGCTTTGCACGATGCTCTTTCTTTTCCTGTGTGGATTGTGATTCATTGTCTGTTTGCCTCCTTGCAGGTAGTTTGTTGCTGGCACCCACAGGCCTGTTTATAATGCATTTGTGTGGGTGCGATGTTGCTCTGACAATCACTTCCCCTTCTTCTGCCATGGCTCCAGAATAAGTTTCTTTTCTTTGGTGGTGCTCTGCAGAACACCTTGTGTGAATGAGTCTCTTCACTCTCTTTTTTTCGACTTTCCTGGATTTTTTGACTGACCACCATTGCTGTGCCGTGTTCTCTCGGTTTGTGTGTTTGATTGTGTGCTTAGGTTTCTCAGGCTGGCTGACACAGTTCCTTGATATGTGAAAGGTCACATGTGCAAGGCATCCGCGCTGCTATTGGTGCTCTTCAGTTTCCTTTTTTTGCTTTCGCCGTATGCTTTGTTCGCTCTAGATGTGTGCAGGACCAGGGGTCCTGTGTTTACGTGTTTGTTGCTTTGCTGCTTTTTGCTAACGCTTTTTTCCCCCTTCAGGTTAGTTATCTTTTATTTAGAGGGGAGGAGTTGGGAGATGGGAAGTCAGGAAGCCAGACTGGAGAAAAGGAGAAGGGGTGAGAGGCAGGGGGGAAGGAGAGGGAGAGGAGAAGGAAAGAACATAGGAAAATTGAGAATGGATGGTAGGAAGAGGAAGGGAGGGGGAAGAGAGAGGGTGTGTGGAGGCTATTATGGTGTGGGTGGTTGTGTGGGCTTTATCCTCTGACTGTTGCTCTGCCTTTGTTGCTTACCAGGTAGTCAGTGTGCAGATATTTATTCCAAGGCATCCTGGCAGTGATTATCTTTCAGACTAGCAATGTGTAGGTGAGTCCAACTGAATGGTTAGTCGTGTCAGTGGGAGCTTGGTCTCTACTTTTCTGTGACTGCTTCTCATGCAGATGGATGCAGGGTCCACTGGTGACCAGTGAGTCGTTAAGGAGTTGGCCATTAGCTACTCTGCTTTTAGGCTGGAGGTGGGTGAGTGGATACATGTGACGACTCCGGTGTTTGGTGGCTGTCTCAGAAATATTTACATGGTGGTTGCTTACATGGTGGCTAGTTTCCTGGTGGACAGGTGCTTACTGGTAAGTTCCAGATTGGCTAATTAAGTGATGATCATTTAGGTTGTGAGCTGTTATTTAATGACTTATATTGAGAGTGGTCACCTGATAATTGCTGCCTGCAAAGCTGCTGAATGGTTTCCTGGTAACTACTGCAGTCGTGAGTGGTGACTTGGTTCACAGCTGTTGATTGCCTACGCGGTGACTGCATATCTGGTGGATATGTACCTGTGGGTCCGTGTTGCTTACTGGTTACCTGGATGCTGGTTAGTTGGTCACTGGTTACTTGGTTACTAGTTAGTTGGTTATTGGTTTCTTGATTGCAAGTTAGCTGGTTACTACTTAGCTGGTAGCTACTTACCTGCTTGCTACTTACCAGGTCAGTAGTAAGTTGGTTGCTGGTTACCTGGTTAATGGTTACTTGATTACTGGTTACCTGGTTGCCAGTTACCAGTTTACTTGTAAATTAGGTACTGGTTAGCTGGTTACCAGTTACCTATTTACTAGTTACCTGGTTACTGGTTAGCTCATTGCCAATGACCTTATTGCTAGTTACCTGGTCACTGGTTAGCTGGTTAACAGTGACCTGTTTACTAGATACTTGGTTAGTGGTTACCTGATTACTACTTACCTGGTTACCAGTTACTTGGTTAGTGGTTACCTGATTACTACTTACCTGGTTACCAGTTACTTGGTTAGTGGTTAGCTGGTTACTAGTTACCTGGTTACTAGTAACTTGGTTAGTGGTTACCTGGTTACTAGTAACTTGGTTAGTGGTTACCTGGTTACTAGTTACCTGGTTACTAGTTACTTGGTTAGTGGTTAGCTGGTTACTAGTTACCTGGTTATTAGTTACTTGGTTAGTGGTTAGCTGGTTACTGCTTACCTGGTTACTAGTTACTTGGTTGGT
>JAAGEH010000745.1:0-18320 GCA_011751065.1 Lasiurus cinereus | reverse complement strand
TGATGAACTCCTTTAGTTTTTTTCTTATCTGTGAAGCTCTTTATCTGCCCTTCAATTCTGAATGATAGCTTTGCTGGGTAGAGTAATCTTGGTTGTAGGTTTTTGCTATTCATCACTTTGAATATTTCTTTCCATTCCAGTCTGGCCTGCATAGTTTCTGTTGAGAAATCAGCTGACAATCGTATGGGTGCTCCCTTGTAGGTAATTAAGTGTTTTTCTCTTGTTGCTTTTAATATTCTCTCTTTGTATTTTGCTCTTGGCATTTTAATTATGATGTGTCTTGGTGTGGTCCTCTTTGGATTCCTTTTGTTTGGGGTTCTGTGCACTTCCTGGACTTGTAAGTCTATTTCTTTCACCAGGTGGGGGAAGTTTTCAGTCATTATTTCTTCAAATAGGTTTTCAATATCTTGCTCTCTTTCTTATTCTGGTGTTGGTATGCTTGAAGTTGTTCCAGAGGCTCCTTACACTATCTTCAAATTTTTGGATTCTTTTTTATTTTTGCTTTTCCAATTAGTTGGTTTTCTGCTTCTTTGTATTTTAAATCTTTGATTTGATTCTTGTGTTCCTCTAGTCTGCTGTTAGGTCTCTATATAATATTTTTGATTTAAGTCAGTGTATGTTTAATTTCTAGTTAGTCCTTTTTTATATTCTCCAGGGTCTCACTAAATTTACCCATCTTTTCTAGAAGATTCTTGAAAAACCTTATATCCATGGTTTTGAACTCTGTATCCAGTCATTTGTTTTCCTCCATTTCTTTCATTTGTGATCTGTTCCTTTGTCTCTGCGTTTTTGCTGCTTCCTGAGTTGGTAGAGTAGCTTTGTGTGTTAGTTGTCCTATATGTTCCAGTGGCTCCGCCTCCCCAGTTACCTGAGGTGGACTGTCTTGGTGCACCCCTTTGTGGACTGTGTGTACAGCCTTGTTAAGTATTAATTGTTGTTGGTATCACTGGGGGGATTGACCTCTAAGACAATTAGTTGTGAGGATCAGCTGTGTTTATGCAGGGAGAACTTCTGTGCTGGAGTCAGCCTTATGATACAAGCCTTGTAAAATTGCAAAGGTCTTTGTGTTCAGCTTGGATGGGGCAGAGTCCCAAGGTGGAGCAGATAGTCTTGGCTTCCCATCAGCCCTGCTTTATGTGGCCCCTGGGTCTCAGTGTTCTTGGTAATCACTGCAGCCCTCTCTGTGCACTCACGTTCATGTGCCTCCAGACCTCTGCCTTTCTGGCTCCCCTGAGTTTCCTTGCACTCTGGGGACCCGTATGAGTCTAGGTCTCCAGGGTCTCACCCGAAACTGGGGTTCAGTGCAGTTGGAACTGGATTTTAGTGCAGTTGAGAAGTTTTGCCTTCTTCCCACTAGAGAAAGCCAGCGGCACAATCAGCAGTCAGTCCTCTCTGTGAGTACTGGCATGTGCCTCCAGACCTCTGTCTTTCACGACTTCTCTAAGTTTCCATGCACTCCTTTCTTTTCACGACAGTACAGAGTCCCCCTATATGAGTCTTGCCCAGAACTGGGCTTCAGTGCAGTTGGGAGTTTCCATCCTGCTAGAGGAAGCCAGCCAGGTACTCTGCTGCCTGTCCTCTCCACTCACGTGTCTCCTTACCTGCAGATCCTCTGAGTCTCTGTGAGGCCCTCTTTCCTTCCAGTTGTAGAATTTTCACTCAGCCAGCTTTTCTTTTCTGGATGATGTCCGTTCTGTCTTTTAGCTGTAGTTTTGAAACTGTTGTGCGAGGCAGCAGTTTAGGTGTTCACCTATGCCACCATCTTGGTTTCTCCCCAACAAATCCCCCATGGTTTTAAATATTATCTACAGGCTAATGACTCCCAAATTTATGTCTGACTTCTATCTTATATATCTTAACACTTATGTAAGTATCTTTCACTTGGATATCTATCAAGCATTATTAAATTTTACATGGAATGGAGTTTTGACTCCTTCATCCCTTGTCCTTCTCTTAGTCTTCACAATCTCAGTAAATGCCATCATCATTTAGCTAGGCCAGAAGTCATCTTCTCTTTCTTTCACATCCTAATCTAATCCATTTGCCAGGCCTGTTGCCAAAACGTCTAATTAAGTTCAGAATCCTACCACTTCTTACCATCTATTTCATATCATCCTGGTCTATGTCACCATACTCTCTTTATCTGGTCTACTGCAATAGGGCTTCCTAACTGATAACACTTTGTTTCCCATCTTGCCCCAATCTATTTTCTGGACAGCATCTAGAGATCTTTTGAATCAAAAGGTAATTTATCTTACCATTTAAAATACTCTCCATTGGCTTTCTGTCACTATCCTAACAAAATTCAAAGCCTTTGTTCTGAGTGTAAGGTTTTATATAATCTGACCCTTGGCGACTTCTCCCACCTCTTCTGCTAACATTCTTAGCATTGCCAGTTCCTCTCCAGTCATGCTGGCCTTGAGATTTCCTGGACAAGGTTTCTACTTCATGGCAGTAATTTGTACTTGCTGTTTCCTCTGCCTGTAGATATTTGCCCACTTTCTCTCTTCTTCAATTGCCATCTTTTCATGCCTTTCTGACTATTGGGTCTAAAATCTCCACCCTTCTCCCATTATTCTTCCTCCCTCCCCTTACTCTATTTATTTTATTGTACTTATCAACATATATTTATCTGTGGTCTTTTCCTCCCAAATATAATATCATCTTGAGGGCAGGGACTTGGTTACCTTGTTTACACTTCTAATCCTAATGTTTAGTAGAGTCCATTGAATATAATAGAAGCCAATATAATTTGGTGAATGAGGGAAAAGCTAATTTACTATTGATACTTAACTTTAAAATTTTGGCAGTATAACCGCATTACCATTTTCTTTTTCTTAAAAATTTGAATTAGATTTTATTTTTATTTTTTTAAAAAATTATATATTATTCAGATTATTACATTTGTTTCTCTTTTTTCCCCTCCATAGCTCCCCTCCACCTAACTCTCACCCTTCCCTCTGCTCTTACCTCCCTCTCATTGACCTCATCCATAGGTGTATGATTTTTGTTCAGTCTCTCCCTGTACACCCCTCACCTCTTCCCCCCTGAGAATTATCAGTCCACTCCCTTTCTGTGCTCCTGATTCTATTATATTCACCAGTTTATTCTGTTGATCAAATTTTAATTCACTTAATTTTTAGATTCACTTGTTGATAGATATGTATTTCATAATTTTTTGTCTTTTACCTTTTCCTTCTTCCTCTTCTAAAAGAGTACCTTTCAGCATTTCATATAATACTGGTTTGGAGTTGATGAACTCCTTTAGCTTTTTCTTATCTGTGAAGCTCTTTATCTGCCCTTCAATTCTGAATGATAGCTTTGCTGCATAGATTATTCTTGGGTGTAGGTTCTTGCTATTCATCACGTTGAATATTTCTTGCCACTCCCGTCTGGCCTGCATCGTTTCTGTTGAGAAATTCGCTGATAGTCGTATGGGTGCTCCCTTGTAGGTAATGAACTGTTTTTCTCTTGCTGCTTTTAATATTCTCTCTTTGTCTTTTGCTCTTGACATTTTAATTATGATGTGTCTTGTGTGTTCCTCTGGATTCCTTTTATATGGGGTTCTGTGTGCTTCCTGCACTTGTAAGTCTATTTCTTTTACCAGATGTGGGAAGTTTTCAGTCATTATTTCTTCAAATAGGTTTTCAGTATCTTGATTTCTCTCTTCTTCTGGCACCCCCACAATTCTGATGTTGGTACGCTTGAAGCTGTCCCAGAGGCTCCTTATATTATTTTCACATTTTTGGATTCTTCTCTCTTCTTGCTTTTCCAGTTGAGTGTTTTCTGCTTCTTTATATTTCAAATTTTTGACTTGATTCTTGCCTTTCTCTAGTCTGCTATTAGGACTCTGTATAATATTTTTTATTTCAGTCAGTATATGTTTAATTTCTAGTTGGTCCTTTTTTATCTCTAGTTGGACCTTTTCCATCTCCTCTTGGCTCTTGCTAACTTTATCCAACTTCTCTAGCATATTCTTGAAAAACCTTATAAGCTTGGTTTTGAACTCTAAATCCAGTCATTTGTTTTCCTCCATTTCTTTTGTTTGTGATCCCTTCCCTTGTCTCGGCATTTTCACTATGCCGAGAGAACTTCTGTGTTGGATTCAGCCTTATGATACCAGACTTGGAAAACCGCAGAAGTCTTTGGGATGGGTGGAGTCTCAGGGCTTAAGGGACCGCCTTGCCTTCCAGTCGGCCCCGCCCTCCATGGCCCCTGAGTCTCACGTGACTGGGTAATCGCCAGAGCGGTCCTTGTGTGCGTGCACAGTGCCTCTAGACGACTGCCTTTCCAGCTCCCCTGCACTCCAGAACCACACAAGTCTAGGTGCCCAGGGTTTCACCTGAAACAGGGGCTTAGTGTTGTCAGAAGTTGCGCAGTTGGGAGGGTCTGTCTCCCGCCCACTCGCAAAAGCCAGCGGCACAATCAGCAGTCTGTCCTCTGTGCAGTGCCGTGCGCGCCACTAGTCCTCTGATCTTTTGCGACTCCCCTAAATTTCCCTGCACCTCTCCCTTTTCACAGTCCAAACTCCCCCCGTATGAGTTTTGGCTGGATCTAGGGTTTAGTGTCGTAGTATAAGGAGTTCAATGCCTTTGAGAGTCTCTGTTTCCCTCCTGCCAGAGAAAACCAGCCAGGTACTCCGGCACCTGCTCTCTCCATGTGCGCGTCTCCGTACCTCAGCTTTTTGCAGCTCCTCTAGGTCTTCGTGAGCCCCTCTCTTTCCCTCCAGTTATATAATTTCCACTCAGCCAGCTTTCCTGTGGTTCTGGATGATGTCCATTCTGTCTTTTAGTTGTAGTTTTGAAATTGTTGTGCGAGGCAGCAGTGTAGGTATTTGCGTATGCTGCCATCTTGGATTCTCCTGAATTAGATTTTTAGATGAAAAGTACTGTGTTGAAAAAATATTCATTTAAAAAGGATTCCTGTGTTTGCAATATTTTATTGTTAGTAGAGTGGGAATTTTGTGTTTGTTTTCAGGGTCTTTGTGCCAAGAACTCAGGGCATCAAAGTATGTGATTTATGAGGTCAGGAAAGTACATTAGGTTAATTATGCTACTGCATTGCTAGGCACTTTCTTGGAGTTTGCTGGTATGCAGCAATCAAAACAGCATCATTTAAAAATTGCTGGACCTATTAAAACATGCAAATTATGCTTGTTTGCATGTCTTGCTCCTTTTGGAGGTTACTACTGATAATATGACAGAAATTTATGATATTTGCAACACTATGAAAAATTAACAGGTTAAAATGTGAATCTTTATTAATAATATTACTTAGCTCCTAATATTTCATGTAGAGGACTTCTCAGATAACTTTCTTCTTTTACATAGTTGAATGTTTCTTCTAGAATTCTTCATTGCATCTCAGCTGTTTTAAGAAATTTAAAACTATCACTTAAAAATATATTCGTGTTGATACAGTTATTCCTTATAATGTATTTACCTAAGCTTTTCATTAATTTATTTGTTATCTGAACAAATACTTATGGAGCTCCCATGTATCAAAAAGTTATATTTATGTATATATCAATGAACAAGACAGATAATCCTGTGCTCATGGAATTCATAGTTAATTGGTGGATATCAGCAATATTCATATTTAGATTATGGGGCAGGAAAATAGAACAGACAGTACTATGGATCAGGAAGGAAGGCTGCTATTTTATTTTTTTACTCCTCACCCAAGGATATTTTTAGAGAGAGTGGAAGAGAGAAGGAAAGACAGAGAAAAATATCGATGTTAGAGAGGTATCTCAATTGGTTACTTCCTGGGGCTGGACCCGGGCCTGGGAGGAGCCTGTAACTGAGGTACATGCTCTTGACCGGAATCATACCTGGGACTCATTGATATTCAGGCCAATATTCTATCCACTGAGCCAAACCAGCTAGGGCAAGACTGCTATCTATAATAATAAAAGCTTAATATTTTATATTGGACAGCCAAATGACATTCCAGATGTTATTCTGGACATCCTTCTAGATGAAGCCATAGTGACAGGGGCCGAGGTAGAGGCAGTTGGGGGCAATCAGGCAGACAGGCAGGCAGAGGCTGTTAGGGGCAATCAGGCAGGTAGGCAGAGGGTTTAGGGGCAATCAGGCAGGCAAGCAGTTAGGCAAGATCAGGCAGGCAGGCAGAGTGGTTAGGAGAGATTAGACAGACAGGCAAGCCAGTGGTTAGGATCCAGTGGTCCCAGATTGTGAGAGGAATGTCTGACTGCCGATTTATGCCCTATTTCTATGGAATTGGGCCTAAACTGGCAGTCGGACATCCCCTAAAGGGTCCTGGATTGTGAGAGGTGCAGGTAAGTCTGAGGAACCCTCCTGTGTACAAATATCATACACTAGGCCTCTAGTCTATATATATATAAAAGCCTAAGTGACCATCTGCCCAATCACCCATTTGCCCAGTAGCTATGACACCCAATGACCACCAGGGGCAGACATTTCATCCAGTAGAGGAGGGAGCCCGATTCCCCACAGAATCTGTCATGGGTTAGGTTGCTGCTGGAGTGCTGTTGGCTCCGAATCTGCTTCTCCTGCACCCCAGATCCAGAGATCAGTTTTGGCTCAATCCCTGCAGGCCAGGCAGAGGGACCCCACTGATGCCTGAATTTGAGTTCCAGGCCTGTTGTTTTAAATAAAGTAGTTAGTAAAGTCCTATATAAGGAAATATTTGAGGTAAGCCTTGGAGCTGAGGGACTGAGTCATATGGCTATTTGCAATGGGAAAAGCACTTGACTTTCAAGGAAAGGCTTTGAGATAGAAGCATACTTAGAGATTCCAGGAATAGTGGGTTTGTTATGGACTCAATAACTCTTGATTGAGAGATAGTAGGAAATGAGCTTGGTTGTGGTAGGACAACAAATTATATGGAATTTTTAGCTATTATAAAGATTGTTATTTATTTTGTGAATGAGCTAGGAATCTGTTGGAAGGTTTTGAGAAGAGTGATCTGATCTGTCATGTTTAAAATAATCAACTCTGTGTTGCATGTTGAGAATATATGAAAGGAAGCAAGGAAAGACATGGAGGAGATGAGTTTGGAATTTATTATACTATTCCAAGTAAACATGTTCATGCCTTAGATTAGGGTATGGTAGCAGTGAGAAGTGGCAGAGTTTAGATTTTGAAGGTAGAGTCCTGGGTTTTATAAATAGATTTGGTGTCAGGGATGGGAAAACTAGAGGAGTTAAGGCAAACTCTCTCTCTCTCTCTCTCTCTCTCTCTCTCTCTCTCTCTCTCTCTGGCTGAGGCTCTGGAAGTATGGCATTTCTATTTTCAAAGCTGGAGAAGTCTAGGAAGGCAGAATATTTAGGGGGTGCAGTAGAAGTTCAGGAGTTTGGTTTTGGAGGTATGAAGTTTGGGGCACCCATGTAGATATGTTAAGTATACAATTGGCTACATAAATCTGGGGTACCAGAAAGATATCAGGATTGAAGTTTAAATTTGGGAGGTCAGGATATTTATATATATAAGAGGTTAAGTAACTATCCAACCATCTGACTGGCTGGTAGGTATGGTGTGTACTGACCACCACGGGGAGGACACTCAATGAAGTAGCTGCCGAGCTATAGTTACTTGGCAGTGGGTGGTTCTCAGGTGACCCATCCCAGAACCATAGAGGAGGGAGCCTGATTCTGGGGTGCATCACCTGAGACCCGCCCTCTCACAATCTAGGATCCCTCAGGGGATGCCAGAGAACTGGTTTCTGCCCCATCCCCTGCAGGCCAGGCTGAGGGACCCCATCTGCTGGAGGCACCCCATCTGCTGGAGGGACCCTGTTCACTCTGCAGATGACCTTCGAGCTATGGCACTGCCCCAGGTTGGCTCCAGGGTGAGTCTGGCCTATCTTGCCCAGTTTTGCACTGCCAGCTACCTCCTAATTAATTTCCTTTTAATGTGCAGGAATCCCTGCACCAAGGCACTAGTGTTTTTTATAAAACCATGAAACTGAAGGGAGAAGTGAGAGGTCATGACATGTACAATATTATGAAAATGTTCATAATTGAGGTGTTAAATTTTCTTGCCCAATTTTTTAATTTGGCAAGATATTCATTAAAATTTTATATGGAAACTAGTTAGCTGGATATGGTACAGCTTTTTGTTAGTCTTTAACTTTTTTAAATTAAAAATATTATCTTTTAACTTCTGGAAAGTGTTGATTACTAGATAAAAAATTTATTCTAACCAACCTGAGTTCTAATTTACAGAAATAGTAGCATTATGGGATTCAACTTTAAATTTAAAAGAGGTCATACTTATTTAAGCATTTTAAGAATCTACCTGATTTATTAACATACATGAATTTAACTTTTAAACCTTCTGGAATTGATTATTCAAGATCACTTCTAATGTGACAGAGATTAAAGCTAGAAACAGATGACTTTTAGAGTTCTTGATTGAAAATAACAGACCAGTAGTGTATGATTTAAGTAGGAAAGGAATTTATTGGAAGGATATAAGATACCTTACAGAAACTGTAGGAAGGCTAGATCAGACTCAAAAAATAGTCAAGAACCAAGAAATACAAAGCACAGTCAAGATTACCCCACAGAGAGTGTTATAAGGAGGAGTTAAGGCAGACTCTTTTTTTTTTGCCCGAGGCTCTGTTTTGCCATTACCTCTAGCTATTAGCCACCAAACTGCTAGACTCTGGATCCTTAACACTTTTCACTGTGTCTTCACTCATGATTCTATCACAGTCAAATTATTGAACCCGAGGAGTGGGGTGATGGGCAGTGTTGTGGGACTGAGCCCTTAACCTGTAGGGGGTTCTGATGCTAACTTCAGGTGATGCATGGGTTGGTGGTATCTGGGGACCCAAGGGTCCATGACCCACTGTAGACTCTTGGCTTTGCCCAGAAAAGAATTTAAATGCCACCCAGATTAGAGTTTGAAGTGAAAGTGAGTTTACTAGTATCAGTGAAACAGAGAATGGGCTACTCTACAGAGCAGCCCTTCCCTGTGGGATTTATTTCTTTTATTCAGGCTCATTTGAGGGCAGGGCATTCAATAAGGAGGAGGATTTTTCTTTCTTTTTTAAAAATTTATTTACTACATATGTGTCCTTAATTCCCCATTACTCCCCACCTTCCATTCATGCCCCCAACATGCCTCCCATTTGTGTTGTCTGTGTCCATTGATTAGGCTTATATGCATGCATATAAGTCCTTTGGTTGATCTCTCTCCTTTACCCCTATCATCCTCTATCTTCCTTGAGGTTTGACATTCTGATTGATGTTTCCCTGTCTCTCTGTCTCTGGATCTATTTTCGTTCGTCAGTTTATGTTATTCATTATATTTTACAAATGAGTGAGATCCTGTGATATTTATCTTTCTCTGCCTGGCTTATTTCACTTAGCATAATGCTCTCTATCTCCATCCATGTTGTTGCAAATGGTAAGAACTCCTTCTTTTTTTACCCTAGCATAGTATTCCATTGTGTAGATGTAGCAGTTTTTTAATCCACTCATCTGCTGATGGGCACTTTCAATTATGGTAAATTGTGCTGCTATAAACATAGGGGTGCATATATCCTTTCTGATTCATGTTTCTAGTTTCTTGGGATATATTCCTAGAAGTAGGATCACTGGGTCAAATGGGAGTTCCATTTTTAAAAAAATATATTTTATTGATTTTTTACAGAGAGAAAGGGACAGAGACAGAGAGAGTTAGAAACATCGATGAGAGAGAGACATCGATCAGCTGCCTCCTGCACACCCCACACTGGAGATGTGCCCACAAGCAAGGTACATGCCCCCGACCAGAATTGAACCTGGGACCTCTCAGTCCGCAGGCCGATGCTCTATCCACTGAGCCAAACCGGTCTCGGCCATTTTTAGTTTTTTGAGGAAACTCCATACTGTTCTCTACAGTGGCTACACCAGTCTGCATTTCCACCAGCAATGCATGAGGGTTCCTTTTTCTCCACATCCTCACCAGCACTTGTCATTTGTTGATTTGTTGATAATAGCCATTCTGACAGGTGTGAGATGGTACCACATTATTGTTTTGATTTGCATCTCTCTGATGATTAGTGAATTTGAGCATGTTTTCATATGTCTCTTGGCCTTCTGTCTTCTTTTGAAAAGTGTCTATTTAGATAAGTTGCCCATTTTTTTTAATTCACCCTTTATTGATTGATTGATTGATTTTTACAGAGAAGAAGGGAGAGGGATAGAGAGTTAGAAACATCAATGAGAGAAAATTATTGATCAGATGCTTCTTGCACACCCCCTATTGGGGATGTGCTGCAACCAAGGTACATGCCCTTGAACGGAATCGAACCTGGGATCCTTCAGTCCGCAGGCCGATGCTCTATCCACTGAGCCACACTGGTTAGGGCCAGTTGCCCATTTTTTGATTGGGTTGTTTATTTTCTTTTTGTTAAGCTGCATGAATTCTCTGTAAATGTTGGAGATTAAACACTTATTTTGATATCATTGGCAAATATGTTCTCTCATGCAGTGGGCTTTCTTGTTGTTTTATTAATGGTCTCCTTTGCTGTGGAAAAGCTTTTTATTTTGATGTAGTCCCATTTATTTATTTTCTCATTATTTTCCATTGCTCTGAGAGCAATATTAGTGAAGAAATTGCTTTGGCATATGTCAGAGATTTTGCTGCCTGTGGATTCCTCTAGTATTTTTATTGTTTCCCATCATATGTTTAAGTCCTTGATCCATTTTGAGTTTATTTTTGTATATGGTGTAAGTTGGTAGTTTAGTTTCATTTTTTTTTGCATGTATCTGTCCAATTTTCTCAAGACCATTTATTGAAGAGACTGTCTTGACTCCATTGTATGTTCATGCCTCCTTTTGTCAAATATTAATTGAGCATAGTGATTTGGGTAGATTTTTGGATTTTCTATTCTATTCTATTTATCTATATGTCTGTTCTTGTGCCAGTAACCAGGCAGTTTTGATAACAGTGGCCTTGTAATATAGTTTGAAATCTGGTATTGAGATCCCACCTACTTTATTCTTTCTCAGGATTGCTGTAGCTATTGGGGTCTTTTTTTATTCCAGATGAATTTTTGGAAAGTTCTTTTTAGGTCTGTGAACTATTTATGCTCTTGGTATATTAATGTGAAGTGCATTGAATTTATAGATTACTTTGGTTAGTGTGGACATTTTAATGGTATGTTCTTCCCTCTGTTTATGTCTTCCTCTATCTTTTTTTTTTTTTTTTTTTTTTTTTTTTGTCATGTAGTGTTCCGTATATAGCTCTTTTACCTCCTTAGTTAAGTTTATTACTAGGTATCTTAAATTTTTTGGTGCCATGGTAAATGGGATTGCTTTTTTAATTTCTCTTTCTGTAAGTTCATTATTGGTGTATAGAAATGCCATAGATTTCTTGGCATTAACGTTGTATCCTACCTTGCCGAATTCATTTATTAAGTCTAATAATTTTTTGATGGAATCTTTAGGGTTTTCTATATACAGTGCCATGTCATCTGCGTATTAGCACAGTTTTACTTCTTCTTTTCCAATTTTGATGCCTTTTATTTCTTCTTTTTATCTGATCACAATGGCTAGTACTTCCAGCACTATGTCGAACAGGAGTGGTGAGAGTGGGCATCTCTGTATTGTTCCTGTTCTTAGGGGAAATGGTTTTAGTTTTTTCCCACTGAACATGATGTTAGCTATAGGTTTGTCATATATGGATTTTATGATGTTGAGGTATGATCCTTCTATTCCCACCTTGCTGAGAGTTTTTGTCAAAAAATGGTGTTGGATTCTGTCAAATGCTTTTTCTGCATCAATTGATATGACTATGTGATTTTTATCTCTCAATTTGTTTATGTGATGTATCACGTTTATTGATTTGTGGATATTGTACCATCCTTGCATTCCTGGAATAAATCTTACTTGGTTATGGTGTATGATCTTTCTGATGTACTGCTGGATCTGATTTGCTAAAATTTTGTTGAAGATTTTGGCATCTATGTTCATGAGGGATATTGGTCTGCAATTCTCTTTCATTGTGTTATCTTTATCTGGTTTTGGTATTAGAGTGATGCTGTCTTCATAGAAGAAGCTTGGAAGTGTTCCTCTTGAATATTTTGAAATAATCTTAGGAGGATAGGTTTTAGTTCTTCCTTGAATGTTTGGTAAAACTCCCCTGTGAAGCCATCAGGCCCCAGGCTTTTGTTTGCTAGAAGTTTTTTTTTTTTAATCTATTCTATTCTATTCTATTTAATTAATTATTTATTATTTTTTACAGAGAGGAAGGAAAAGGGATAGAAAGTCAGAAACATCGATGAGAGAGACATTGATCAGCTGTCTCCTGCACACCCCACACTGGAGATGTGCCCGCAACCAGGGTACATGCCCCTGACTGGAATCGAACCTGGGACCTTTCAGTCTGCAGGCTGACACTCTATCCACTGAGCCAAACCAATTCCGGCTCAGTTATGTTTAAAGTTATCATTGAAAGGTACTTATTGGTAGCCATTTTTATTTTTTTGTGTCTGTGTTCCTTCTTACATTTTCATTTCTTCTTTTTACACCAGTCCCTTTAGCATTTCTTGCATTGCTGGCTTGGTAGTGATAAAAAACTTCCTTAGCGTTTTTTTTTTTTTTTTGTCTGTGAAGCTCCTTATTTCCTCTTCAAGTTTGAATGATAATTTTGCTGGATAGAGCATTCTTGGATTCAATCCCTTGGTTTACATCACTTTGTAAATTTACTTCCATTCTTTTCTAGTCTGATGTGTTTCTGTTGAGAAATCATTTGACAATCTAATGGGAGCTCCCTTGAATGTAACTTTCTGTCTCTCTCTTGCAGCCTTTAAGATTCTCTCTTTGTCCTGAATATTTTCCATTGTAATTATGATATGTCTTGGTGTGGGTCTTTTTGGGTTTATCCTGTTTGGGACTCTCTGTGCTTGTGTGACATTTTTCATTACCACATCAGGGAAGTTTTCTGATATTATTTCTTTAAATAGGTTTTCTAACCCTTGTTCCTCTTCCTGTTGCTCTGGCACCCTTATTATTCGTATGTTGCTTTGTTTCATGTTGTCCCATAACTCCCTTAGGCTCTCCTCCTGCCTTTTAATTTTTTTCTCCAGTTGCAATTCAGTTTGGTTGTGTTTTGCTTCCCTGTCTTCTAATTTGTTGTTTTGGTCCTCTGCTTCTCCTAGTCTACTGTTAAAACTTTCCATGGTGTTTTTTATTGCAGCTATATAACTCTTCATTTTTTCTTGATTCTTACATAAGTTGTTGATTTCTTTCATCCATTTCTTCTTGATTCTTACATAAGGTGTTGATTTTTTTTCTTCCATCTGGTTTATGAATTCTATGACCCTTATTCTTTTTCTGACATATTGCATGCCCCTGTTTCACTTAACTGCTTTTCTGGTGATTAGTCTTTTTGTTTCCTTTGGGGTTATCTTTGTCTACCCATTTTTGGTCTCACCCACTGATCTAGATGTCGAGCTGTGCAGGGGCTGCTCCTTCAGTGGCGATGTCTTCTCTAGCAAGACAGCTACTCTTAACACAGCTGTAGGGGTACCTGTAGGTGCCTGCGACCCGCCGCTAGTTGCACTCATGCGGGAAATGTACTCACTGACACCATCTATGGCAAGGATTTTTACAGGGAAAGGAGTGGAGACTTCTTAGTAGAGCTCAGTCACCATTCTGTGACCTTTTATATGCTTCCTTTTCTAATTATGACAGCTCTGGTGAGTTATTTAATAGGCTAATATATTTCAATGAGTGTTTTTCTTAATTTAATAAATCTTTATTGTTCAGATTATTACAATTGTTCCTCTCCCCTTCTCCCAAAGGCTCCCCTTCACCCAGTTCCCATCCCACCTTCTGCCCTTATCTCCCCCTCATTGTCCTCATCCATAGATGTACGATTTTTGTCCAGTCTCTTCCCACATCCCCCACATCCCTTTCTCCCTGAGAATTGTCAGTCCATTCAAGTCTATGCCCCTGATTCTATTATATTCACCAGTTTATTCTATTCATCAGATTTTTTTATTAATTTGATTTTTAGATTCACTTGTTGATAGATATATATTTGTTGTTCATAATTTTTATCTTTTCTTCTTCTTCTTCTTCTTCTTCTTCTTCTTCTTCTTCTTCTTCTTCTTCTTCTTCTTCTTCAAGAATGCCTTTCAGCATTTCATACAATACTGGTTTGGTGGTGATGAACTTCTTTAGCTTTTTCTTATTTGTGAAGCTCTTTATCTGACCTCCAATTCTAAATGATAGCTTTGCTGGATAAGAGTAATCTTGGTTGTAGGTTCTTGCTATTCATCACTTTGAATATTTCTTTCCATTCCCATCTGGCCTACATAGTTTCTGTTGAGAAATTAGCTGACAATCATATGGGTGCTCCCTTGTAGGTAATTAAGTGTTTTTTGCTTGCTGCTTTTAATATTCTCTCTTTGTCTTTTGCTCTTGACATTTTAATTATTATGTGTCTTGGTGTGGCCTTCTTTGGATTCCTTTTGTTTGGTGTTCTGTGTGCTTCCTGGACTTGTAAGTCTATTTCTTTCACCAGGTGGGGGAAGTTTTCAGTCATTATTTCGTCAAATAGGTTTTCAGTATCTTGCTCTCTCTCTCTTCTTCTAGCACCCGCATAGTTTGGATGTTGGTATGCTTGAGGTTGTCCCAGAGGCTCCTTAAACTATCTTTAACTTTTTGGATTATTTTTTCTTTTTGCTTTTCTGACGGAGTGTTTTCTGCTTCTTTGTATTTCAAATCTTTGACTTGAATCTTGTGTTCCTCTAGTCTGCTGTTAGGTCTCTGTATGATATTTTTTATTTCAGTCAGTGTGTTTAATTTCTAGTTGGTCTTTTTTCATATCCTCAAGGGTCTTGCTGAATTTATTGGCCTTTTCTAGGAAATTCTTAAAAAACCTTATAACTGTGGTTTTAACTCTATATCCAGTAATTTGCTTTCTTTCATTTGTGATCTGTTTCTTTGTCTTCGCATTTTTGCTGCTTCCCTGAGTTGGTAGAGTAGCTTTGTGTGGTAAGTGTCCTATAGGGCACAGTGTCTCAGCCTCCTCAGTTACCTGAGCTGTACACTCTTGGTGCACCCCTTTGTGGACTGTGTGCTTAGTCTTGTTATAGTTAAGTCTTGATTGTTGTTGATATCACTGGGAGGAATTGACCTCCAGGCCAATTGGCTGTGAAGATCAGATGTGTCTGTACTGGGAAAACATCTGTGCTGGAGACATCCTTATGAGGCAAGACTTGCAAAATTGCAAAAGCCTCTATGGTCAGCTTGGATAGGGCGGAGTTTCAGGTTTGAGCTGACAGCCTTGGCTTTCTGTCAGCACTGCCCTCTGAGGCCTTTGGGTCTCAGTGTCCCATGGTAATTGCTGCAAGGACCTCTGAGAGAAAGCTGCCTTTGAGTTTCACCCACTGCCAGACAGTCCAGTTTCTCCCCCAATGAGTCTGAGTTCCCAGAAACTTGCCCATTACTAGAGTTTAACACAGTTGAGAGCTTCCATCTCCCTCCTGCTTTAGAAAACTCAACCACCTGTGCACACAGCCGCCCTTCCTCTCCACATGCATGTCTCCATACCTCAGCCTTTTGCAGCTTCTCTGAGTCTCAATGTGCTTTCCTCTTTCCTTCTATTTGTAAAATTTCCATTCAGCCAGCTTTCCTGTGGTTCTGGATAGTGTCTGTTTTGTCTTTTAGTTGTAGTTTTGATATTGTTGCATGAGGCAGCAGTTTAAGTATTTACCTATGCCACCATCTTGGTTTCTCCTCTCAGTGAGTGTTTAATATGGCTCGGGTTCTTGCTTTTAGGTGAAATTAGTCGCCATGTTGAATGGAGCTGTTCTCTGCCTGTGGAGGGATGATCTTCCTTCTTCTTATTACTTATTTAGTTTTTATCACTACAATCCCTTTGTTAACAAGTTGATAAAAAAACACCAGAGAGATGTTAAGTACTTTTCTTGGAGGCCCCATGAAGGATGGGCACTATCAGAACTCACCTGACCAGGGAAGGCAACCCAACCAGAGACTGAACGAAGCTTAAGGATCATCCAGGAGTAGCTGACAGTGATGGCTTGGCCTCAGGCAGAGGCTGGGCAGCAAGTGATGGATTGAGGGTTTCCTTGTGGAAGCCCGGAGCACTCTGTTCCCCTGTGTGGGCTGACAGGGCATGTCCATGTCAGCGCCGATTTCTGCAGTCAGCTTATATAGAGAGGGGAAGTAGGTTGTCCCTCTGCATGAATAGGGGAGGAAGGAGAGGGAACTGGGCTAATCCCGACTTAAGGAAATAGCTTAGAGAAGTCTCTAGAAGCCTAGGGGTGAGGGACAAGCACAGAGGCTGCTGCTCCCCTCTGTCCTCAGGAGCCCAGGTCCTCCTGCGGTCGCTGGAGAACTTCAATGGAGCTTCCAATGGCATCACCAGGCACCAGGGCGTGGTCAGAGTTGAAGCTGCTGATACAGTAGGCATAAAGTCGGTCACAGCCAGGGGATCCCCCATCTGGCCATGATCCCTCATTCATAAAAACTCAAGAGCTGTCCTCTGGTGCACATCACCCTCCACAGCTCTCCCAAGCAGCTGGTCAGTAGGAAGTGCCTGGGGAATTTCTTCTGAATCTTCACATCTATGATGATTGAGACAGCCCTTGATGAGGGAGAAGGCAAAGAACGTGATGGAGCCAGGCCCAGGATGGCCAGGGGCGGCCTCTTTGAGGGCACCATGGGAGTAGAAGAGGACGTCGCTGAAGGTGGTGGTGATGTCTGGCAGGGTCTCAGGGTCCACCATAAGGACTCTGGAGAGGATGCACCATGGGGTTGGGCCCATGCTGAGTGTGGGGAAAGCCATTGCTGGAATCATCCCTGGCAACAGGCATGATACATGTCTAACTCCTGGGCCAGAGTGCGGATCACCACGGACAGGTCCTGCTCTGCATCAGGATGAAGTCCATCTGGTAAGTGGATAGCATCAACGCAGACATGGGTTGGATGACCCATTCAGCACCAGCCAGGTGGCCTCAGCTGCTTGCAGGCACTCTGACAGGGGCAGCTCTTTGAAGTCCTCCTCATCCAACATGAGGGTGTAATCCTTGGGAGTCTCCCTCAGGCTGAAGAACTTGCACTGGCTTTGGTGGGGCCGGAAAAGCAGCTTGATGTGTGGGAGGGTGTACTGCACCTGGTGCTTGAGGATGTGAAGCTCCATCATGAGCGCATGGACCTATCCCATGGCCTGCCAGACCCAGGGCACCCTGGTAGGCAGTCTTCCTTCTTGTTTACAGTTCCTGTATCTTTGATCTATTGCAGCTGTTCTGCCACATCCCCTGTCTCACAGGTAGATGTTTAGGTGCAATGATTCCTGGGACTTAATGTGACCGATATCTTCTTAGGAAGCAGGCTGACCTCTGGCTTACATATTCTTGCGAGGTAAGTGGGCCCATTGAATTGTTTACTGCTTTAGATTTTACAGCTCTTAACAAGCACTTGCCACTTGGTTATATGTAACAAGCCCATCCCGTTTGAGGTGTGGAAACACACTGTCCAAGAAGCAATTCTGATGTAATTCTGGAGTTGCCAGCCTTTTTCTTTGATCTGTTGGCCCCAGGAAGTTTTCACAGGCTAGAGAAATGAGAAAGGGGACAGAGGCTTCCTCTGGAAGTCCTAGGTGGGCCATCAACCTCTCATTGGGGCAAGGCGGTCTTAAAGTTGGATGCTTGTAGCCCACCTCTCCACCTTGTGAGTAGAAGATGCCCTTAAACACTGGGTGGACCAGAGCATTTGTTTGCTCAGTGTTATCTTGCCCATGTGGGTGGTAAGGAAGAGTGGTAAGTGGCTGCTACAGTGGACTAGCCACTTTTATGGGCAGTTTAGTTGGCTATTGACACCCTTTAAAGGCTCTCACGAAAGTTTGGAAGTAGAAGGGGGACTCCAACTGGAAAAGAAGTTTATCCATCTCCCTTTTGGCTACTAACTTAGCCTAGAAGGTTGAGGAACACAATAGCAAAATAGAAACCATAGCTTGCTGCTTTGTAAAAATTAGAGGGAAAAGCTACAGCTGCATAGGTTAAGGGCAGTAGTCATGAAGCCAGAATGGAATGCCAACACTTGGAGCCCATGGGAAGAAGATGGTGGGAGTGAGGACCTAGAGGTCATAGAAAAATTAGAGAAATAACTGTTTACCATTTATATTGACCATCTGGTTTTTACCAAAGAATATGCTATATTTTTCATATATGTTATTTCATATATCCTTAAACCAACTCCATAAGTATTATTATCTTCAATTTGCAGATTAAAACTATAGAACTTGAGAGGCCAAATAACTTTCTCCTAAATCAAACAATAAATGGCGAAGTCAGGATCTAATCTAAAAGTC
>JAAGEH010000743.1:0-16385 GCA_011751065.1 Lasiurus cinereus | reverse complement strand
CGGGCCCGCAGTGCCTCTAACCACTGCCTTTCTGGCTCCCCTGAGCACCAGGACCACACGTGTCTAGGAGCCCAGGGTTTCGCCCGAAACAGGGGCTTAGTGGACTCAGAAGTGGCACTGTTGGGAGGGTCTGTCTCCCGCCCACTCGCAAAAGCCAGCGGCACAATCAGCAGTCTGTCCTCCACATGGTGCCGTGCGCGACCAGACCTCCGATCCTTTGCGACTCCCCTAAATTTCCGTGCACTTCTCCCTTTTCACAGTCCAAACTCCCCCCGTATGAGTTTCTGCTGGATCTGGGGTGTAGTGTCGTAGGATAAGGGGTTCAATGCCTTTGAGAGTCTCCGTTTCCCTCCCACTAGAGAAAGCCAGCCACGTACTCCGGCACCCGCTCTCTCAGCACGCGCGTCTCCGTACCTCGGCTTTTTGCAGCTCCTCTGGGTTTCTGTGAGCCCCTCTCTTTCCTTCTAGCTGTAGAACTTCCACTCGGCCAGCTTTCCTGTGGTTCTGGATGATGTCCGTTCTGTCTTTTAGTTGTAGTTTTGAAATTGTTGTGCGAGGCAGCAGTATAGGTGTTTACCTATGCCGCCATCTTGGATTTCCCTAGAATATTTTTCTGTCTCTGGCTCTATTTTTGTTCATCACTTTATGTTGTTCATTATATTCCACAAATGAGTGAGATAATATGATATTTATCTTTCTTTGACTTGCTTATTTCACTTAGCATGATGCTCTCCAGGTCCATTCATGCTGTTGCAAATGGTAAGAGTTCCTTCTTTTCTACTACAGTGTAGTATTCCGTTGTGTAGATGTACCACAGTTTTTTAATCCACTCATCTGTTGATGGGCACCTAGGCTGTTTCCAAATCTTACTGATTGTAAATTGTGCTGCTATGAACATAGGGGTGCAAATATCCTTTCTGATTAGTGTTTCTGATTTCTTGGGATATATTCCTAGAAGTGGGATTACTAGATTAAACAGGGGTTCCTTTTTCTCTGCATCTTCGCTAGCACTTGTCATTTGTTGATTTGTTGAAGATGGCCATTCTGACAGTGTGAGATGGTACCTCATTGTTGTTTTGATTTGCATCTCTCAGATGACTAGTAACTTTGAGCATGTTTTCATATGTCTCTTGGCCTTCTTTATGTGTTCTTTCGAAAAGTGTCTATTTAGGTTGTTTGTCCATTTTTTTTTATTGGATTGCTTATCTTCCTTTTGTTAAGTTGTATGAGTTTCCTGTAAATGTTGCAGATTTAACCCTTATTGGAAATAACATTGGAAAATATGTTCTCCCACGCAGTGAGCTTTCTTGTTGTTTTATTGATGGTTTCTTTTTCTTTGCAGAATCTTTTTATTTTGATGTAGTCCCATTTGTTTATTTTCTCTTTAGTTTTCATTGCCCTAGGAGCTGTATTGGTAAAGATAGTGTATAACATATGTCTGCTATTTTGCTGCCTATGAATTCTTCTAAGATTTTTGTGGTTTCCTGTCTTACGTTTAAGTCCTTTATCCATTTTGAGTTTATTTTTGTGTATGGTGTAAGTTGATGGTTTAGTTTCATTTTTTTTTGCATGTATCAATTTTCCCAACACCACTTATTAAAGAGACTGTCTTGATTCTATTGTATACTCTTGCCTTCTTTGTCAAATATTAGTTAAACATAATGGCTTGGGTTAATTTCTGATTCTCTGTTCTGTTTTGTTCTGTTGGTTTATATGTCTGTTCTTGTGCCAATACCAGGCAGTTTTGAGAACAGGGGCTTTATAATATAGCTTTGTATCTGGTATTGTGATCCCTCCGACTTTGTTCTTTATTCTCAGGACTGCTGCAGCTATTTGAGGTCTTTTTTAAAATTCGAGATAAATTTTTGGAGAGTTTGTTTTAGGTCTGTGAAATATTCTGTTGGTATTTTAATGGGGATTGAATTGAATCTGTAAATTGCTTTGGGTAGTATGGACAATTTAATGATGTTGATTCTACCAATCCATTAACACATATATCCTTCCATTTGTTTATGTCTTCCTCTATCTCTTTTTTCAATGTCCTGTGGTTTTTGGAATACCGGTCTTTTACCTCCTTAGTTAAGTTTATTCCTAGGTATCTTAATTTTTTTGGTGCAATGGTAAAATGGCATTTTTTTAAAAAATTTCTCTTTCTGTAAGTTCATTGTTGGTGTATAAAAACGTCATAGATCTGCTGGTTATTAATTTTGTATCCTGCTACATTGCCAAATTTATTTATTAAATCTAGTAGTTTTTTGATATAGTCTTTGGGTGGGGGTTTCTATATATAATATCATGTCATCTGTGAATAATTATAATTTTATTTCTTCTTTTCCAATTTGGGTGCATTTTATTTCTTCTTCTTGTCTGATTGTTATGGCTAGCACTTCCAGTACTATGTCGAAAATGAGTGATGAAAGTGGCATCCCTGTCTTGTTCCTGTTCTTAGGGAAAATGGTTTTAGTTTGTGCCTATTGAGTTTGATGTTGGCTGTAGGTTTGTCATATATGGCCTTTATCATATTGAGATATGCTCCCTCTATTTCAACTTTGCTGAGAGTTTTTATCAAAAATGGGTGTGGATTTTGTCGAATGTTTTTCTGCATCTATTGACATGATCATGTGATTTTTGTCTTTCAATTTGTTTTTTTTTAATCTTTATTGTTCAGATTATTACAGTTGTTCCTCTTTTCCTCCCACATAGCTCCCCTCCACCTGGTTCCCACCCCACCTCATGCACTTATCCCCTTGCCCGCCACTGTCCTCATCCACAAGTGTATGATTTTGGTCCAGTCTCTTCCCACAACTCCCATACCCCTTTCCTCTTGAGGATTGTTAGTCCACTCTTTTTCTATACCCCTGATTCTATTATATTCACCAGATTATTCTGTTCATCAGATTTTTTACTCACTTGATTTTTAAAAAAATGTATTTTATTGATTTTTTACAGAGAGGAAGGGAGAGGGATAGAGAGTTAGAAACATCCATGAGAGAGAGACATCGATCAGCTGCCTCCTGCATGCCCCCAACTGGGGATGTGCCTGCAACCAAGGTACATGCCCTTGCCCAGACTCGAATCTGGGACCTTTCAGTCCACAGACTGACGCTCTATCCACTGAGCCAAACCAGTCTCGGCTGATTTTTTAATTCACTTGTTGATAGAAATGTATTTGTTGTTCATAATTTTTATTTTTACATTTTTCTTCTTCTTCCTCTTCTTAAAGAATACCTTTCAGCATTTCATATAATACTGGTTTGGCAGTGATTAACTCCTTTAGGTTTTTATTATCTGTGAAGCTCTTTCTCTGCCCCTCAATTCTGCATGATAGCTTTGCTGGGTAGAATAATCTTGATTGTAGGTTCTTGCTATTCATCACTTTGAATATTTCTTGCCACTCCCTTCTGGCCTGCATAGTTTCTATTGAGAAATCAGTTGAGAATCACATGGGTGCTCCCTTGTAGTTAACTGTTTTTCTCTTGCTGCTTTTAATATTCTCTCTTTGTCTTTTGCTCTTGGTATTTTAATTATGATGTGTCTTGGTTTGGTCCTCTTTGGATTTCTTTTGTTTGGGGTTCTGTGTGCTGGACTTTTAAGTTTATTTCTTTCATCAGGCGGGGGAAGTTTTAGATCATTATTTCTTCAAGTAGGTTTTCAGTTTCTTGCTCTCTCTCTTCTGGCACTCCCATAATTCTGATGTTGCTTCACTTGAAGTTGTCCCAGAGGCTCCTGACACTATCTTCATATTTTTGGATTCTTTTTTCTTTATGCTTTTCCAGTTTTTTTTTTTTGCTTCTTTGTATTTCAAATCTTTGATTTGATTGTTGTGATCCTTTAGCTTGCTGTTGGATCTCTGTATATTATTTTTTATTTCAGTCAGTTTATGCTTAATTTCTAGTTGGTCCTTTTTTATATCCTCAATAGTCTCACTACATTTATCAGCCTTTTCTAGAAAATCCTTGAAAAACCTTTTAACTGTGGTTTTGAACTCTACATCCAGCCATTTGCTTTCCTCTATTTCTTTCATTTGTGACCTGTTTCTTTGTCTCCATATTTTGGCTGCTTCCCTGAGTTGATAGAGTGGCTTTGTGTGCTAGGTGTCCTATAGGGCCCTGTGGCTCAGCCTCCCCAGTTACCTGAGGTGTACACTATTGGTGCACCCCTTTGTGAGCTATGTGCACAGTCTTGTTGTAATTAAGCCTTGATTGTTGTTGGTATCACTGTGGGAAATTGACCTCCAGGTGAAATGGCTGTGAGGATCAGCTGTGTCTACTATGGGAGAACTTCTGTGCTGGAGCTACCCTTATGAGACAAGATTTGCTTCAGTGGAGCTTTGGTGCTCACTGAGTCTACACCTTAAGTGTGTCTCTTATGGATCTGAGGTGTTGTAATCTAGATGATCCCACTCTGATCCCTGGGTACACTGGCTCTTGGATCTCCAAGGAGGTGCTAATTTAGCCTCTGTCTGAAGCCACACAGCAGGAGCTATGGAGAGATCTTCAGATTCCTCTTCTTTGTTTGGGTTTTGGAAGTGCCCAGATGTGGCCCAGATGTGAAGCAATGCAAGCTGCTGCAAAGCCTTGAGCCTTCTTTGGATATTCTGGGTCTCATTGAGTGAGATCTAGGTAAGTTTAAAATTCAAAGGACCAGGCCATTCATATTCAAAAGCCTCTATACTCACCTTGGATGGGGAAGAGTCTCATGGCAGAGGAAACAGCTATGCTTTCATGGGGCAGGATTACAGTCAGGGCAAATAATGATGGCTTCCCAACAGCCTTGCCCTAAGAGGCCCCTGGTTCTCAGTGTCCCATGGTAATTGCTACAATCACCTCTGAGACAAATCCTTCCTCGAGTTGTGCCCACTACCAGATAGTCCAGTCTCTCCCTGTATAAGTCTGATTCCCCAGAGACTCACCTGTGTTGGAAACCAAACATTGTTCTTACTAAATGGATGTAACAGGAGGCCAGAAGCCTGGTCAACCTTAACTGCTCTGAAAGGTCAGAGCTAATCACTCACTGTTTAGTTGAAACATTGTTGGCTGAAGCAACCTCTACCTGTTTGTTTCATGTTAATTTCTGTTTTGTTATTTCCTGCCTAAAGTCTAGGGGTGTTATTTCCTGCCCAAAACCTTAATAAAAGGGAGAAAAAGGCCAGAGCAAGTGGCAGTCCTTTCCACTAGAGGAAGGCTCCCATCTGGCCCCCCAATATCTTCAAACTAATGTTTTCTAGTCTCTCATTTCATTTGCATGCGGCCTCCTTCAGAACCCGAACCCTGAACCGGGAACCCTGAACCACGCAGGACTTGGAAAGAGGTTCCCACACACCTGGAACTGGAGTTTAGAGTAGTTGGGAACTTTTATCTCCCTCCTTATTGAGGAAGACAGCCACGTACTCAGTTGCCAGCCCTCTCCATGCACATGCCTCTGCCTTCCACAGTTCCTGTAAGTCTCAGTTTGCTTTTCTCTTTCCTTCTAGTGGTAGAATTTCCACTCAGCCAGCCTTCCTGTGGTTCTTAATGATATTTGTTTTGTCTTTTAGTTGTAGTTTTGAAATTGTTGTGAGGCAGAAGTTTAGGTGTTTACTTATGCCACCATCTTGGTTTCTTCTCCATTGTCCATTTTTTGATGGGTTGTTTATCTTCTTTTTGTTAAGTTGTATGTGTTCTCTGTAAATGCTGGAGATTAAACTTTTATTGGTGATAACATTGCCAAATATTTTCTCCCATGCAGAGAGCTTTCTTGTTGTTTTGTTGATGGTTTCTTTTGCTGTGCAAAAACTTTTTATTTTGATATAATCCCATTTATTTATTTTCTCTTTAGTTTCCATTGCCCTAGGAGCAGTATTGGTGAAGAAATTGCTTCTGCATATATCTGAAATGTTGAGCCTGTGGATTCCTTTAGTATTTTTATGGTTTCCCATCTTATGTTAAGTCCTTTAGCCACTTTGAATTTATTTTTATGTATGGTGTAAATTGTTGGCTTAGTTTCACTCTTTTGCATGTATCTGTCCAATTTTCCCAGCATCATTTATTGAAGAGACTGTCTTGACTCCATTGTATGTTCATGCCTCCTTTGTCAAATATTAATTGAGCATAGTGGTTTGGGTTGATTTCTGGGTTCTTTATTTTATTTAATTGATCTATATGTCTGTTCTAGTGCCAGTACAAAACTGTTTTGAGAATATTGGCTTTGTAATACAGCTTGAAATCTGATATTGAGATCCCACCCACTTTGTTCTTCTTTCTCAGGATTGCTGCAGCTATTTGGGGTCTTTTTTAAATTCCAGATGAATTTTTGGAAAGTTCATTCTAGGTCTGTGAAATATGTGGTTGGTATTTTAATGGGTAGTGCATTGAAACTATAGATTGCTTTGGGTAATATAGACATTTTATTTTATTTTAGACATTTTAATTATGTTGATTTTACCAATCCATGAATATGGTATGTTCTTCCCTCTGTTTATGTCTCACTCTATCTCTTTTTTTTCAGTTCTCTGTAGTTTTATGTGTATAGGTTTTTTACCTCCTTAGTTAAGTTTAATGCTAGGTGTCTTAATTTTTTTGGTGTGATGGTAAATGGTATTGCTTTTCTAGTCTCTCTCTCTGTAAGTTCACTATTGATATATAGAAATGCCATAGATTTCTTGGTGTTAATTTTTTGTATCCTGCTACATTGCCAAATTCACTTATTAAATCTAATAATTTTTTGATGGAGTCTTTAGGGTTTTCTATGTACAGTGTCATGTCATCTATGAATAAAGACAGTTTTACTTCTTCTTTTCCAATTTGGAGGTCTTTTATTTCTTCTTCTTGTCTAATCACAGTGGCTAGTACTTCCAGTACTATGCAAACAGGTGTGGTGAGAGTGGGCATCCCTCACTTGTTCCTATGTTAAGGAAAAATGAGTTTACTTTTTGCACATTGAGTATGATGTTGGTGAGTAGAGAGATCCTGCCTGCTTGAAAACAAGGTTGTGGCTTATGACACAGAGGAGTGTTGGATTGCAGGGAACTTCAACACTATGCTGACTACCTGACAGAAATTAGATGTGTCAGGCAGAACTGGAGAGGAAGTGAATGACCTTCAATACTTCACTTTTTAATTTTTGACTTTTACTTAAGGAACTAAATTTTTTCTCACTTGATTTTCATTTTTTATTATTACATTTTTATTTTAAATTATTATTATTGCTACTATTATTTTATATTTTTAAAGTTTTATTTTATTTGGAATTAGTTTTCTACATTCTAATTTTTCTTTTTCTTTTAGCATTATTTACTCTATCTCAGTTTTTTCTTTATGCCAATACTCTCTTCCTCACTTTTCCCCTTTTAATCCCGTTTCTCTTACCCTGTTCCTGCTTTAGTTTTTCTCTATCCTTTCTTTTTACTCCAAGTTAAAAATTGATCTTACTTATATATCTAATTTCCTCTCCCCAGCTCCAAGTCTATACACTCTTCTCTCTTCTCTTTCTTCACTGGCCAATTGTTTTTCTTTTTCTTGTTTCTGTCTTTTTGTTTTTGTTTGATTTATTGTTTGTTAGTTTGGTTTTTTCTTTTTTTGCATCTGCTTTTCCTCTTGTCACTTGTTCTCTTCTTCTTCTAGTAGCTTTATCAATTCCAACCACCAACTTGGGCCTATCTACTCTCTACACTTCTTTTCCAATAATAGATGAATACATAGATAGATAGATTAAAGAAATGGAAAAATTTATATATATGAATTTTCTTTTACATATATTTAATATATTTCTTTTCTCTCTTTTTTTGTATTTTGTTTTTCACTTTTCTTATACATTCATTCTCTTCTTAACTCCTCTATACTGAATTGTGGACATTTCTCCATTCATTCAATTCCTTGACCTTATCTTCTGGAAATAAGTTCTGCCTCCTAGGATTCATCTAGGTGTTTGTTGTTTGCATTTTTTTGATTAGTTGTTGTTTTATTTTGGAATTTTCTCCACGTATACATGTATTTTCCCCTCTTCTTTTTTCTTATCTTTCTTTTTTCTCTTAAATTTCTCTTTCTTTTTCTCTTATATTTTTCCTTTTTTTTTCAATATCATTTTTGCACTGTTTTCTCTCCCCTAATTCTCTTTTCTCTGGTGGTCACCTTTATTTGGGGTTATTAATATCATGAATACATTTGTGTTTGGTGCCCTGTGTGTTCGGTCTTATTGTGTTGTATTTTGTGACTTTAAGTCAATGCAGAAGAGAGAGAGCTACATAATCAGACACCCTGAGAGGAGCAAACATGGGAAACAGAGAAACAGCCCCCATATGAAAGAAAAGGAGGAAACACTGGAAAAGGAAGTAAATGAAATGGAGACAAGCAATATGTCAGAGAAATAATTCAGAGCACTGGTCATAGGATGCTGAAAAGGATGGAAGACAATTTCAACAATATGTGTAAGAACCAAGAGAAAGTGAAGAAGAATCAGGAAGAAATAAAAAATGACATTGCTGCAATAAAGAACACAATAGGAAGCATCAATAGAAGACTAGAAGAAGTGGAGGACTGCATCAGTGAGCTAGAAGACAAGTAGAAAAAAATCCCCAAGCAGAGCAGCAACTGGAAAAAAAACTTAAAAAATAGGAGGAGAGCCTAAGGGAACTTTGGGACCACATGAAACAGAACAACATCTGCATAAAAAGAGGTGCCACATAGAGAGGAAACCGTGCAAGGAATAGAAAACCTGTTTGAGGAAATAATGACAGAAAACTTCCCTGATATTGGGTAGAAGAAAAAACACACAAATCCAAGAAACACACAGTATCCCAAATAAGATGAACCCCAAAATAACAACACCAAGACATATTATAATTAAATTGGCAAACACCAATGAAAAAGTAAGAATCTTGAAGGCTGTCAGAGAGAGTCAGAAAGCTATCTACAAGGTATCTCCCATCAGTCTCTCAACTGATTTCTTAAGAGAAACACATCAGGCCAGAAGGGAATGGAATGAAATATACAAAGTAATGCAAAGGAAGGGTCTGCATCCAAGAATACTGTTATCGAGCAAGGCTATCAATTAAAGTTGAGGGTGAAATCAGGAGCTTCACAGACAAAAAAGGACTAAGAGAGTTTATTACCCCAAACCAGCAATGCAAGAAGGCTTTTTACTGTTTTAAAAAGAAAAAAATAGGAAGGGGAGAAGGAACACAGGCATAAAGAATAAAAATGGCAACAAACAAGTACCTATCAATAACTTTAAGTGTCAATGCATTAAATTTCCCCAATCAAAAAAAACATAGGTATCTGAATGGATAAGAAAACATGACCCATGTATCTGTGGTCTACAGGAGACTCACCTCAGAACAAAGAACTCACACAGATTGATGATGAATTTATGAAAAAAGTTTTTTTTCAGGCAAATGGAAATGAAAAACAAAAGTTGGGGTAGCAATACTTATTAGACCTCCAAGTGGAGGCCATTACAAGAGATAAGGAAGGCCAATTCATAACACTAAAAGGAGCAATTCAACAAGAAGATATAACTCTGGTAAACATATATGCATCCAATACAGGACCACCCAAATACATTTAAAAAAAAGAACTTCTGGAGGATATCAAGAGAAAAATTGACAGCAGTACAATCATAGAGGGGACTTTAATAGCCACTAACACTACTGGATAAGTCCTCTAAACAGAAAAAAAAATCATCAAAGAAGTATCAATCATAAATGACTAACTAGATCAGATGGAATTAATTGACATCTTCAGAACATTTCACACCAAAGCTACAGAATAGACATTATTCTCAAGTGCACATGGACCACTCCAAAGCTATAAAGAATATATTCTTCTAAAGTGCACACGGGCCATTTTCAAAGGTAGACCATATATTGGGACACAAGCAAAGTCTTTTTAAATTCAAGAAGATAGAAATCATATCAAGCATTTTCTCAGATGACAATGGTGTAAAATTAGAAATCAACTACAATAAGAACAATGAAAAAAAGAAAAGACGAGAATTCTAGATGGCGGCATAGGTAAACACCTACACTGCTGCCTCGCACAACAATTTCAAAACTACAAGTAAAAGACAGAACGGACATCATCCAGAACCACAGGAAAGCTGGTGGAGTGGAAATTCTACAACTAGAGGGAAAGAGAGGGGCTCATGGAGACCCAGAGGAGCTGCAAAAAGCTGAGGTACGGAGACGCGCGCATGGAGAGAGTGAGTGACGGCGAACCTGGCTGGCCTTCTCTGGCGGGAGGGAGACGGAGACTCTCAAAGGCATTGAACTCCTTATCCTATGACACTAAACCCCTAATCCAGCCAAAACTCATTAGGGGGAGTTTGGACTGTGAACGGGAAGAGGTGCATGGAAATTTAGGAGAGTCACAAAAGATCAGAAGTCTGGTGGCGTGCACGGAACTGCGCCTCAGAGGACAGACTGCTGATTGTGCCGTTGGCTTTCGTGAGTGGGTGGGAGACAGACTCTCCCAACTGTGCCACTTGTAACTCCACTAAACCCCAGTTGTGGGCAAAACCCTAGGGACCAGACTCTGTGGTCCCATAGCACAGGGGAGCTGGAAAGGCAGCAGTCTAGAGGCAATGCGAGAGAGCGCGCGTGCATGAACAGGAACCGCTCCAGCTACTACCCAGTCACATGAGACTCAGGGGCCGTGGATGGCAGGCCAGACTGGAAGGCAAGGCGGTCCCTTAAGCTCTGAGACTCCACCCATCCCAAGCTCAAGAGAGGCTTTTGCGGTTTTTCAAGTCTTGTATCATAAGGCTGAATCCAACACAGAAGTTCTCCCAGCATAGTGAAAATGCCGAGACAAGGGAAAGGATCACAAACAAAAGAAATGGAGGGAAAAAAATGACTGGATATAGAGTTCAAAACCACGCTTATAAGATTTTTCAAGAATATGCTAGAAAAGATGGATAAAATTAGCGAGAGCCTAGAGGAGATGAAAAAGGACCAACTAGAGACACTGACTGAAATAAAAATTTTATACAGAGTCCTAACAGCAGACTAGAGGAAGGCAAGAATCAAGTCAAAAATTTGAAATATAAAGAAGCAGAAAACATTCAACTGGAAAAGCAAGAAGAGAAAAGAATCCAAAAATGTGAAGATAATGTAAGGAGCCTCTGGGACAGCTTCAAGCATACCAACATCAGAATTATGGGGGTGCCAGAAGAAGAGAGAGAGCAAGATACTGAAAACCTATTTAAAGAAATAATGACTGAAAACTTCCCACATCTGGTAAAAGAAATAGACTTACAAGTCCAGGAAGCACACAGAACCCCATATAAAAGGAATCCAAAGAGGACTACACCAAGACACATCATCATTAAAATACCAAGAACAAAAGACAAAGAGAGAATATTAAAAGCAGCAAGAGAAAAACAATTAATTACCTACAAGGGAGCACCCATATGACTGTCAGCTGATTTCTCAACAGAAACGATGCAGGCCAGATGGGAGTGGCAAAAAATATTCAACATGATGAATAGCAAGAACCTACAACCAAGAATATTCTATCCAGCAAAGCTATCATTCAGAATTGAAGGGCAGATAAAGAGCTTCACAGATAAGAAAAAGCTAAAAGAGTTCATCAACTCCAAACCAGTATTATATAAAATGCTGAAAGGTACTCTTTTAGAAGAGAAAGAAGAAAAAGGTAAAAGATAAAAAATTATGAACAATAAATACATGTCTATCAACAAGTGACTCTAACAATTAAGTGAATTAAAAATTTGATCAACAGAATAAACTGGTCAATATAATAGAATCAGGAGCACAGAAAGGAAGTGGACTGATAATTCTCAGGGTGAAAGAGGGGCTGGGGGTACAGGGAGTGACTGGACAAAAATCATACACCAATGGACTCATCAATTGGCGGGAAAGGTAAGGGTAGAGGGAGGGGTGGGAAAGGGGTGAAGGGGAGATATGGAGGGGAAAAAAGAGAGACAAATGTAATAATCTGGATAATAAAGATGTAATCAAAAAAAGAAATTAAAAAAAAGAAGTACAAAAAAGAAAGAAAGAAAGAAAGAAAACACCTGGAGGCTAAATAGTATGCTATTAAACAATGATTGGGTTACCAAGGATATCAAAGAAGAAATAAAAAAAAAATCATGGCAACAAATGACATTGCAAACACAACTCAAAATCTCTGGGACACAGTGAAAGCAGTCTTGAGAGGGAAGTTTGTAGCTCTACAGGCCTACCTTAAAAAACAGAGTTGAAACTGATTTGGCTCAGTGGATGGAGCGTCGGCCTGTGAACTGAAGGGTCTCAGGTTCGATTCCGGTCAAGGGCATGTACCTTGGTTGCAGGTACATCCCCATTGGAGGGCATGCAGGAGGCAGCTGTTTCTCTCTCATAGATGTTTCTAACTCTCTGTCCCTCTCCCTTCCTCTATGTAAAAAATCAATAAAATTGCCGAGACCAGTTTGGCTCAGTGGATAGAGCGTCGGCCTGTGGACTGAAAGGTCCTCGGTTCGATTCCGGTCGGGGGCATGTACCTTGCTTGCTGGCACATCTCCAGTGTGGGTGTGAAGGAGGCCACTGATCGATGTCTCTCTCTCATTGATGTTTCTGACTTTGTATCCCTCTTCCTTCCTCTCTGTGAAAAATCAATAAAATATATTTTAAAAAATCAATAAAATATATTTAAAAAAACAACAGAAAAAATGGTAATACATTTTTAACCCTAAAACTCAAAGATTTAGAAAGAGAACAACAAGAAAACCCAGTGTAAGCAGAAGGAAGGAAATTATAAAGATCAGAGCAGAAATGAAAGACATAGAGACAAAAAATCCAAAACAACAACAAACAAACAAACAAAAAAAACAATACAAAAGATCCACAAAACCAAGAGCTGATTCTTTGAAAAGATAAATAAGATTGATGAATCTCTATCCAGGCTCACTAAGAAGCAAAGAGAGAGGACCAAAATAAATAAAACCAGAAATGAAGGAGTTGAAGTAACAACTGACCCCACAGAAATACAAACAATTATGAAAAAATACTACCCTGTTTTCCTGAAAATAAGACAGTGTCTTATATTAATTTTTGCTCCCAAAGATGCACTAGGTATTATTTTCAAGGGTGTCTTATTTTTCCTTGAAGAAGAATATAGTACACATTGATTGTTGAACAACAAAAAAGGGAAATTTCTTACCTGTATATGGTATGGTACCGGTAGTAATTGTCATTACAAACCAGCTGTGTATCTATCTTTTTGCTCATCAGTTTATAATGTTCTTTATTATCCACAAATGAGTGAGATCATGTGTTATTTTTCTTTCATTGACTGGCTTATTTCACTTAGCATAATGCCCTCCAGTTCCAGCCAGGTTGCTGCAAATGGTAAGAATTTCTTCTTTTTATGGCAACATAGTATTCCATTGTGTAGATATACCACAGTTTTCTGATCCACTCATCTGCTGACGGCCACCTAGGCTGTTTCCAAATTGTAGCTATTGTAAATTGTGCTGCTAAGAACATAGGGGTGCATAAATCCTTTCTGATTGGTGTTTGTGATTTCGTAGGATAAATTCTTAAGAGTGGGATTACAGGGTCAAATGGGAGATCCATTTTTAGTTTTTAGAGGAAACTCCATATTGTTCTCCACAGTGGCTGCACCAGTCTGCATTCCCACCAACAGTGCACAAGGGTTCCTTTTTCTCCGCATCCTCGCCAACACTTGTCATTTGTTGATTTGTTGATGATTGCCATTCTGACCTGTGTAAGATGGTATCGCATTGTCATTTTGATTTGTATCTCTCGGATGATTAATGACTTTGAACATGTTTTCATGTGTCTCTTGGCCTTCCTTCTGTCGTCTTTTGAAAAGGTTCTATTTAGGTCCATTGCCTATTTTTATTGGATCGTTCATTTTCCTTTTATTAAGTTGTATAAGTTGGCTGTAGATTTTGGAGATTAAACCTTTATCAGTGATAACATTTGCAAATATGTTCTCCCATACAGTGATCTTTCTTGTTGTTTTGTTGATGGTTTCATTTGCTGTGCAAAAGCTTTTTATTTTGATGTAGTCCCATTTGTTTATTTTTTCTTTAGCTTCCATTACCTTTGTAGCAGTATCAGTGAAGAAGTTCTTTCGGCATATATCTGAGATTGTGCTGCCTGTGGATTCCTCTAGTATTCTTATGGTTTCCTTTCTAATGTTTAAGTCCTGTATCCATTTTGAGTTTATTTTTGTATTTGGTGTAAGTTGGTGGTCCAGTTTCATTTTTTTGCATGTATCTGTCCAATTTTCCCAACACCATTTATTGAAGAGGCTATCTTGGCTCCATTGAATGTTCATGCCTCCTTTGTCAAATATTAATTGAGCATAGTGGTTTGGGTGGAAATCTGGGTTCTCTATTCTATTCCATTGGTCTATATGTCTGTTCTTGTGCCAGTACCAGGCTGTTTTGAGAACAGTTGCTTTGCAGTATAGCTTGATATCTGGTATTGAGATCCCACCTACTTTATTCTTCTTTCTCAGATTTGCTGTAGCTATCCATGGTCTTTTTTTTGTTCCAGATGAATCTATGAAGAATTCTTTGTAGGTCTGTGAAATATGTCGTTGGTATTTTAATGGGTAGCGCGTTGAATCTGTAGATTGCTTTGGGTAGTATGGACATTTTAATGATGTTGATTCTCCCAATCCATGAGCATGGTATGCTCTTCCATCTGTTAACATCTTCCTCTATCTCTTTTTTCAGTGTCCTGTAGTTTTCTGCATATATGTCTTTTACCTCTTTAGTTAGGTTTATTCCTAGGTATCTTAATTTTTTTGGTGCGATGGTAAATGGGATTGCTTTTTTAGTTTCTCTTTCTATAATTTCACTATTAGTGTACAGAAATGCCACAGATTTATTAGCATTAATTTTGTATCCTGCTACATTGCCGAATTCATTAATTAAGTCAATTAGTTTTGGAATGGAGTCCTTTGGGTTTTTTATGTACAATATCATGTCATCTGCAAATAAGGACACCTTTACTTTTTCTTTTCCAATTTGGATGCCTTTTATTTCTTCTTCTTGTCTAATTGCAGTGGCTAATACTTCCAGTACTACGTTGAACAGGAGAGGTGACATTGGGCATCCCTGTCTTGTTCCTGTTCTTAGGGGAAATGGTATTAGTTTTTGCCCATTGAGTATGATGTTACCTGTGGGTTTATCATATATGGCTTTATGATGTTGAGGTATGATCCTTCTATTCCCACTTTGCTGAGAGTTTTTATCAAGAAAGGGTGTTGGATTTTGTCAAATGCTTTTTCTGCATCATTTGATATGACTATGTGATTTTTATCTCTCAATTTGTTTATGTGATGTATCACATTTATTGATTTGCAGATATTGTACCATCCCTGCATTCCTGGGATGAATCCTGCTTGGTCATGGTGTATGATCTTTCTGATGTACTGCTGGATCCGATTTGCTAGAATTTTGTTGAGGATTTTGGCATCTATGTTCATGAGAGATATTGGCCTATAATTCTCTTTCATTGTGTTGTCTTTATCTGGTTTTGGTATTAGGGTGATGCTGGCTTCATAGAAGGTGTTTGGAAGTGTTCCTTCTTCTTGAATGTTTTTGAATAGTCTGAGGAGGATAGGTTTTAATTCTTCCTTGAGTGTTTGGTAAAACTCTCCTGTGTAGCCATCTGGTCCCGGGCTTTTATTTGCTGGAAGCTTTTTGATGACTGCTTCAATTTCTTCCATAGTTATTGGACTATTGAGATGTTTGGCTTCCTCCTCATTGAGTTTTGGAAGGTTATATTTTTCTAGAAAAAAGTCCATTTTTTTTGTAGGTTGTCCAATTTGTTGGATTAGAGTTGTTCATAGTATTTTTTAACAATCCTTTATATTTCCACAGGGTCTGTTATTTCTCTTCTTTCATTTCTGATTTTGTTTATTTGGGTCTTTTCTCTTTGCTTCGTGGTGAGCCTGGCTAGAGGTCCATCAATCTTGTTGATCCTTTCAAAGAACCAACTCTTGGTTTTGTTGATCTTTTCAGTTGTTTCTTTGGTCTCCAAGTTGTTTATCTCCGCTCTGATCTTCACTATTTCCTTCCTTCTGCATATACTGGGCTTTTCTTGTTGCTCTCGTTCTAGCTCTTTGAGTCGTAGGTTCAGGTAATTTATTACCATTGTTTCCTGTTTTTTGCAGTAGGCTTGCAGGGCTATGAACTTCCCTCTCAAGACTGCTTTCACTGTGTCCCATAAATTGTGTATTGTTGTCATTGTCATTTGTTGCCATGATGTTTTTTATCTCTTCTTTGATCTCTCTGGTTACCCAGTCTTTGTTTAATAGCATGCTGTTTAGTCTCCATGCATTTGATTTCTTTCTATTGTTTTTATTGTGGTTGATTTTTAGTTTTATGCCACTGTGGTCTGAGAAGATGCTTGATATGATTTCTATCTT
>JAAGEH010000741.1:0-11388 GCA_011751065.1 Lasiurus cinereus | reverse complement strand
GATAGGCACAATGCAGTTTCCAATTAATCCCCAAAACCCTGGCCAATCCCTGGCTTACCTGGGCCACGAAAGCCGGTCCATTGTCCGACCCAATTACCTGGGGAAGTCCAAATCGAGGAAAAAGTTCTTCTAGAATCTTTTTGGCCACCACCTGGGCCGTTTTCCTTTGGGTGGGGTAGGCTTCTACCCATCCTGAAAAAGTGTCTACAAAAACTAAAAGATATCTTAACCCATATTTGGCTGGTTTAATTTCAGTAAAGTCCACTTCCCAAAATTGACCAGGTCTGTCCCCCCTCAGTCTTTTTCCATCCGGAGCCTGGGATGGGTGTGCATTTACAACTCAACAGGCCTGGCAGTCTCTGGCAATTTGTTCTGCCAACCTTTTATTTTCTGTGGGGGTCAGGGAAAAAGGTTGCTTCCTTAGCAGCTCTTGCATTTTTCTAGCACTCAGGTGAGTGAGCTGATGAACGTGTTGTAAATAGGAGGTAGCCTGTTGTTCCTTAGTTTCAGTAGCTGCGGTCATAGGATCATCTCCTTGGGTCTCAGTCACCAGTACTAGAACTTCTGACTCTCGGAGGGCTGCAGCTCTTGCTTCCTTATCTGCTCGTCGATTCCCCGAGGCTACAGGGTCTGATCCTCTTTGATGCCCAGGGCAGTGAGCAATAGCCAATTCGGTAGGTAGCAGAACAGCTGCCAAGAGCCTAAGAATCTCAGTCTTATGTTTAATGTCTCTTCCCGCCGATGTTAGTAGCCCCCTCTGTTGATAAATGGCCCCATGTACGTGAGCAGTGGCAAAGGCATAGCGACTGTCCGTGTAGATGGTAGCCCTCGTTCCTTTAGCTAATTCCAGGGCCTTTGTGAGAGCGATTAGTTCTGCTTTTTGGGCAGAGGTTCCTTCTGGCAGCCCTGCCGACCATATAGTCTCAGTCCCGCTGACTGCCGCCGCCCCCACATGTCTCTTACCGTCCTTCAGGAAGCTGCTGCCATCCGTGAACCAGGTTACCTCCGAGTTGGGTAGCGGGTGGTCTTTTAGGTCATGGCGAACTCCAGCTTCCTCCGCTAGGATGTCCTGGCAAGAGTGCATGACTGGGTCTGCAGCCTCGTCCGGGAGCAGGGTGGCGGGGTTTAAAGTGGACGGTGGCCCAAAAGTCACCCGGTCTTTATCCAACAAAATGCTCTGGTAGTGGGTAACGCGCGCATTTGAGAGCCATCGGTCTGGAGGTTGCCTGATGACACTCTCCAGGGCGTGTGGGGCTATGATAGTCAATTTTTGTCCCAAAGTCAATTTATCAGCGTCTTTGGCCAACAGAGCAGCAGCATCTATAGCTTTCAGGCAGCGGGGCCACCCGCTTGCCACCGAGTCCAGATGCTTGGACAGATAGGCCACTGGCCTCCTCCAGGGCCCCAAAGTCTGGGCTAGGACTCCTCGAGCTATTCCCTTCCGTTCTTCTATGTAGAGAGTAAAGGGTTTTTCAACATCAGGGAGTGCCAATGCTGGAGCTGACAATAGGGCCCTTTTGATATCATCAAAAGCCTGCTGCTGTTCTGGTCCCCACGAGAATTCTGCATCACTCTTTAGAAGTGGGTAAAGTGGGGTGGCCAATGACGCAAACCCCAGAATCCACAGTCTACAGAACCCAGCCGTTCCCAGGAACTCCCGGAGTTGTTTTCTGGAAGTGGGTACAGGAATCTGCGTAACAGTCTTTTTCCATGCCTCGGTTAACCAGCGCTTTCCATCCCGGAGGGTATATCCCAGGATAGTTACTTCTTGTCTACATAGTTGGGCCTTTTTAGCAGAGGCCCGATATCCTAGCTGTGCTAATTCCTGTAATAAGGACCGGGTCCCGTACTCACATTCTTTCTGGGTGGATGCCGCCAATAGTAAATCATCTACATACTGGAGCAAGGTTACCTCTGGGTGGAGGGTTCTGAAGAGGCGCAGGTCTTGGTGGAGGGCTTCATCAAAAATGGTGGGAGAATTTTTGAAACCCTGGGGCAGACGTGTCCAAGTCAGCTGCCCTGAGATTCCTGCCCCGGGATCTGTCCATTCAAAGGCAAACAGGGGTTGGCTGCTGTCATGCAGTTGTAAGCAAAAGAAAGCATCTTTCAAGTCCAGGCACGATACCTGCTTCCATTTGCCCCCCTGACTAATGATCATTTGCTGGACAGCGGACCTAGAGGGGCCTGGAGAGCAGAATAGACTGCCCCTGTATCCACTTCAAAGTCAATGGGGGTCCCCTCCACATCAAACTTTACCCTGAGCTCGGGAAGGGGTTCCGAGCCCCGTCGCCCCTAATCTTCACCCAGGGCTAGAATCGCCGGCTGAGCAGTTTGAAAGTTTTTCTTTTTAGGGCACTCCTTCACCCAATGACCTTTCTCCTTGCAGTAAGCACATTGGTCTGGGTCTAGGTTTGGACGGTAGCGTGGGCCCAGGTTATTTCCTTTCCTGTCTCTCCTATCCCTTCTGGGTCCTGCGCCTTCTATTACTGTGGCCAGGATTTTTGTCAATGCCTTGTCTCTCTTCCTGTCCCTCCTATCCTCTCTCTCTTCCCTTTCCTTCTCCTTTCTCTGCTCCTTTTCTTCCTCTGTCTCCCTTTTGTGGAAAACCTTATCCGCCTCTTTTACCAGGTCTCTAAGGGTCAAGTCCTGCAGCCCGTCCAGGCGCTGTAACTTGCGCCTGATATCTGAAGCAGACTGCCCAATAAAGGCCATGGCTACAGAGGCCTTTTGTTCCTCTGACTGAGGGTAAAAAGGAGTGTATCTCCGATAGGCTTCCATCAGTCTTTCTAAAAACACCGAGGGAGACTCATTAGGTCCTTGGACCACCTCTCTTACCTTGGCCAAATTGGTGGCCGCCTAGCGGCCGCACGGAGACCTGCCACGAGAGCCTGGCGATAGGCGGACAGATGCTCCTTACCTTGAGAAGTATTAGGGTCCCAGCTAGGTCGGTGTAGAGGGAACACATCATCAATGATGTTCTGGAGCTGTGTCAGGCGCCCATCTCGTCCAGGGATATTTTCCTCGCCTCCAGGAGTATCCGATCCCTTTCCTCAGTGGTGAAGAGGGTGCCCAACAGCTGCTGGCAATCATCCCAGGTTGGCTGATGTGAAAACATAAGGGACTCCACGAGTCCTGTCAATCGGGTAGGATCTTCAGAAAAAGGAGGATTATTATTTTTCCAGTTATACAGATCAGAGGAAGAGAATGGCCAATACTGTAAAGCTGGCATGTCCCCACCATTCCCATCATCTATCATGGGCCCATAGGGACGGAGCAGCAGAGTCACGGCCACATCTGGGTCTTCTCGAGGACTGTTAGCTCGTCGGCTTCCGTGTTCCTTGAGCTGGCCCGCTATCTGCAGAGTCAGAGGGAGGTTGAGGAGGGGATAAAGTGGAGGAGGAGGCTGGTGATGCTGGGTCGGGGGAAGACGGAGGGGGTTGAGGTTGAGGATAAGGAGGAAGAGAGTCCAGAAGGATGAGATCAGGCTGGGATTCCTGAAGAACCGGAGGAGGAGAAGGGTAGAGGGTAGGGGCTGTGGGCTTCACAGGAAGCATCACAGCTGAGGCAGAAGACTTGGGTACTGGGTCGGGAGGCAAGAAAGGTCTTACCTAAGTAGGGGGCGACTCACAGAGGTCCTGCCAAACCACAATATAAGCTTCCTGGTCAGGGTGGCCCTGTCGACCAGGCTGAAAGACTACATTTCTCACTTGTCTAATGAGAGACAGATGAAAAGAGCCCTCGGGTGGCCAGCCAACGTCAAAGGTTGACCACTCGGCAGAACAGAAAGTTTGCCATTTTCTCTTTTTAACAATTAGCGACAGATTTTGTGCTCGGTCCCTTACCTCCGACCAGTGGTCCAGGGTCAGAGACAAGGGAGTCGAGGTGGTCTGACCCATGATGACACACAAGCAGACAATTACAATTAAGACAAAAACAACAACAGACACACAACGTTCAGACAGAAACCAAAACGGACTAGCCGGCAAAACTGACCTGGCTGGCAACAGAGTTACTGAATCAGAATTCACCAGAATTCACCAGAATTCACCAGAATTCACCAGATGGGAGACATCCAGGCGTCCCTGGAGCTCCCCTACCTCCACCAGGGCGTCCCCCGGGGACGTGGCCTGCAGGTCTGTCAGCCGCAGTCGGAGGAAGCTCACGCTCCGCACCAACAGCCACCTTGCCAGCCCTAACCAGAACCAGAACCTAAGCGATCGCTGTACTTAAAAGGCGCCTGTACTTACCCCGAGAAGCGTCTGTTGAGGGCCTCCAGGGCGGCCTGAGCTGATCTCGGTGGAACCTCCAAATGTTAGGGTCGAAACGCTCGCCGCTCAAAGGAAGACTCCAAGAGACGTTCTCATGCAAACAGCAAGGGGTTTATTGCAGACCAAGCATGCTGGGGCTCACAACGTACTCTGAAAGCAGAGCAGAGGCTGAGAGCCCTGAACCAAGTTACAGGGTATTTTTATAGCAGTCTGGAAACAAGGACTTCTACCAGGTTAGCAAATTTGTGATTTTACCTGAGAATCCTGTGACTTTTACACATTAACTTCCCGATAAGTTCTGGTTACCATGGGATTACGATAACATGAATGCTGGCGGTTATCTCTGGGTTAATCTCTTGAGACATCTGGGCCATGTCTCCTTCCGCAATTTGGCTACAAACTGTCTCGCTACACAAGATTATCAACCTACACCTGAGTTACAGCATCCTGGAAGTTTCCACCCTGTTCTCAACCCTGAGACTGCAATAATAGGATGTAACTGGGGGATATAATTTTAAGCCGAGCTGTGTTAACTCTTTCCCAGCCCAATCCTGATTTTTGCAACCTTACATTCCCCCCTTTTTCTTGGCAGGTCTCTAATCCTAGAGACCATCAGACTTATTCAGCGCCACGTATTGCTGCCTAATAACCATTAATTTGACATCTCCAATTCTTTCCTGTACAAACTTAATTACCTTATTTAAAATGCACGGACCTATAGTTAAAAGTAATAGTAAAACTATTAAGGGGCCAGTTACGGCCGACAGTAAAGTGGTGAGCCATGGAGACTGAGTAAACCAGGACTCAAACCATCCCCTCTGTGCCTCTCTTTCTCGCTGCCGTTCTTCTAGGCGCTTTCTTAGTTTGGCCATAGACTCTTCTACTACTCCAGTGTGATCTGCATAGAAGCAGCATTCCTCTTTTAGGGCAGCACAGAGTCCTCCTTCCTGCATGAAGAGAAGGTCTAACCCTCGTCTGTTTTGTAATACTACCTCAGAGAGTGACGTTAAAGAGTCTTTTAGAGCGGTTATAGAGGTCTCTAAGGCTCTCAGGTCTTGATCTATTGCTGCCTGCAACTGGGCCATTTGGTTAGATCCCTGAATGAGCACTGCCGTTCCCGTCCCTATTCCGGCAGCTGCCCCAACTCCAAGAAGGACAGCTAGAGTGAGAGACACAGGCTCCCTCCTGAAGCGTGTGATGTGCCTGTCCATGTGCTCTTCGAAGGTGCTGGCATCATGGTATAGCACTCTGGGATACAGACGGACCATTACGCAGTAGTGGACAGTGTTATTAAACACAGAGGAGGAGATGCAAGGGGTTAGTCCTGTGCTGCATGCCCACCAAGTTCCCACCTCTGGGACAAGGAAGTTATTCTGACGAGTATCAATCTGAATTGTTCTAGTACATAGGTGTTTCCTATCAGCTGGTGGGGTTCCTAGGCAGAGTCCTTTTCCTGATACTTCAGGGAGGGTGAGCTTGTGGTCCCTTCCCCAGTCACAAGAAGAGCCGGTAGCTATACTATAAGTTCCGTTAACTGCAATTCCTTCATAATAAGGGGGCGGGGGGCAGCAGAAAGACATAGCCAGCAGGATTGGGTTAAATTACTTTGAGTAGAATTAAGGGCCGAATATGCCCCAGTAATTAATTTAATGAGAGGGTAAGCATATTCTTCACTATTCAGGGGTCTGGATGGTGGGGTGTCATCCCCTGGTGCTGCAGTAATAAACCCTTTAGTTACAGGTTGGGAGGGCATGACTAAGGGTCGCAGGGGCAATGCCGGGCGAATAGCTGGTTTGGGGCCTATGGGTACTGGGACTGCTTCTTGCCTTATTAGCTTAAGAGTGAACCAGAAGCCAATAGTCATAGCCTGGGGCATAAAATCTAAGCCCCCACGTCCTTCCCTTGTACCAGGAGGGGAGGTTTTCTGTCTGTTTTCCCTTCCTAGTGAATGAAATATTTAGGGAATTATACAGGGCAGGAATGGTGTCGGATGAATACTGGTCACAGCGCTGGCTCGTTGAGTTACGCCGCACTGTGATCCAGTCCCAGCTGGAGGAAGGCCTCCAGTAAGCATCCCCCGTGGTCTCACATCCCCAGGCTGCACAATAAAGGGACTCAGGCCCTCCACACTTCCTTATCTGTGGGCGGCTTCGGCCGTCCTTGGGGCACACATAAAAATCAGTGTTTTTCAGGATACAGCGCCTGTGCTGATCACTGCACCCTGCCTGGTGTCCCCCACTAGGATAGCCTTCATACCTTCCATTCTGGCGCCCTCCCGTGGGTATGGCATTGGGATCATCATCCTCAGGCAGATCCCAAGTGTCCAATCCAATGGCTAATTGACATACATCTGGGTGTAAACTGGGCCACCACGTCCCTGGGGTGTGGACTCCCCTGACCGACCAAACTACTTGCCCTGTGGGGTTTATTACCTGCCATGCTAAGGAGAGGGGGGCATGGGGATTGCTAGTTGTCAGGGGAAGAAAGCATAGCCCTACCCACGCAGCCAATGCACAGTTTGAGAGGGTTCTCAGTCCTTTCCAATGTCCATCCGGATCCCGGTGACGGTGCAGGCTTGAGGTGAGACGCATGGATCCAGGAGGCGATGCCATCCACCTTCACGGCCGTCGGGGTTGTCAGCAGTACCAGATAGGGTCCTTTCCACCGAGGTTCCAGGCTGTGCGTCTGATGTCTTCGCACATATACTGAGTCTCCAACTTGGAAGGGATGGGGGACCTTGGTTTCCCCTGGCTGGTAGGCAGACGCTAATGGTTTCCAGACAAACTGTTGGATTCCTTCCAAGGCTTTTAACCTGGTAATTAAGGGGGTACAAGGCAAAGAATTTATATCCACTATGGGGGTCAGTTTTAAAATAGGAGGCGGAGTGCCATACAGAATTTCAAAGGGAGTAAGATTGTACATAGAAGGGGAAGGGGTATTTCGAGCCCTAAATAGGGTGTAAGGTAGGAGCAAGGTCCAGTCCTTTAAGCCAGTCTCCAAGGTCAATTTAGTTAGAGTCTCCTTAATGGTTCTATTCATTCTTTCTACCTGACCTGAACTTTGGGGTCGATAGGCACAATGCAGTTTCCAATTAATCCCCAAAACCCTGGCCAATCCCTGGCTTACCTGGGCCACGAAAGCCGGTCCATTGTCCGACCCAATTACCTGGGGAAGTCCAAATCGAGGAAAAAGTTCTTCTAGAATCTTTTTGGCCACCACCTGGGCCGTTTTCCTTTGGGTGGGGTAGGCTTCTACCCATCCTGAAAAAGTGTCTACAAAAACTAAAAGATATCTTAACCCATATTTGGCTGGTTTAATTTCAGTAAAGTCCACTTCCCAAAATTGACCAGGTCTGTCCCCCCTCAGTCTTTTTCCATCCGGAGCCTGGGATGGGTGTGCATTTACAACTCAACAGGCCTGGCAGTCTCTGGCAATTTGTTCTGCCAACCTTTTATTTTCTGTGGGGGTCAGGGAAAAAGGTTGCTTCCTTAGCAGCTCTTGCATTTTTCTAGCACTCAGGTGAGTGAGCTGATGAACGTGTTGTAAATAGGAGGTAGCCTGTTGTTCCTTAGTTTCAGTAGCTGCGGTCATAGGATCATCTCCTTGGGTCTCAGTCACCAGTACTAGAACTTCTGACTCTCGGAGGGCTGCAGCTCTTGCTTCCTTATCTGCTCGTCGATTCCCCGAGGCTACAGGGTCTGATCCTCTTTGATGCCCAGGGCAGTGAGCAATAGCCAATTCGGTAGGTAGCAGAACAGCTGCCAAGAGCCTAAGAATCTCAGTCTTATGTTTAATGTCTCTTCCCGCCGATGTTAGTAGCCCCCTCTGTTGATAAATGGCCCCATGTACGTGAGCAGTGGCAAAGGCATAGCGACTGTCCGTGTAGATGGTAGCCCTCGTTCCTTTAGCTAATTCCAGGGCCTTTGTGAGAGCGATTAGTTCTGCTTTTTGGGCAGAGGTTCCTTCTGGCAGCCCTGCCGACCATATAGTCTCAGTCCCGCTGACTGCCGCCGCCCCCACATGTCTCTTACCGTCCTTCAGGAAGCTGCTGCCATCCGTGAACCAGGTTACCTCCGAGTTGGGTAGCGGGTGGTCTTTTAGGTCATGGCGAACTCCAGCTTCCTCCGCTAGGATGTCCTGGCAAGAGTGCATGACTGGGTCTGCAGCCTCGTCCGGGAGCAGGGTGGCGGGGTTTAAAGTGGACGGTGGCCCAAAAGTCACCCGGTCTTTATCCAACAAAATGCTCTGGTAGTGGGTAACGCGCGCATTTGAGAGCCATCGGTCTGGAGGTTGCCTGATGACACTCTCCAGGGCGTGTGGGGCTATGATAGTCAATTTTTGTCCCAAAGTCAATTTATCAGCGTCTTTGGCCAACAGAGCAGCAGCATCTATAGCTTTCAGGCAGCGGGGCCACCCGCTTGCCACCGAGTCCAGATGCTTGGACAGATAGGCCACTGGCCTCCTCCAGGGCCCCAAAGTCTGGGCTAGGACTCCTCGAGCTATTCCCTTCCGTTCTTCTATGTAGAGAGTAAAGGGTTTTTCAACATCAGGGAGTGCCAATGCTGGAGCTGACAATAGGGCCCTTTTGATATCATCAAAAGCCTGCTGCTGTTCTGGTCCCCACGAGAATTCTGCATCACTCTTTAGAAGTGGGTAAAGTGGGGTGGCCAATGACGCAAACCCCAGAATCCACAGTCTACAGAACCCAGCCGTTCCCAGGAACTCCCGGAGTTGTTTTCTGGAAGTGGGTACAGGAATCTGCGTAACAGTCTTTTTCCATGCCTCGGTTAACCAGCGCTTTCCATCCCGGAGGGTATATCCCAGGATAGTTACTTCTTGTCTACATAGTTGGGCCTTTTTAGCAGAGGCCCGATATCCTAGCTGTGCTAATTCCTGTAATAAGGACCGGGTCCCGTACTCACATTCTTTCTGGGTGGATGCCGCCAATAGTAAATCATCTACATACTGGAGCAAGGTTACCTCTGGGTGGAGGGTTCTGAAGAGGCGCAGGTCTTGGTGGAGGGCTTCATCAAAAATGGTGGGAGAATTTTTGAAACCCTGGGGCAGACGTGTCCAAGTCAGCTGCCCTGAGATTCCTGCCCCGGGATCTGTCCATTCAAAGGCAAACAGGGGTTGGCTGCTGTCATGCAGTTGTAAGCAAAAGAAAGCATCTTTCAAGTCCAGGCACGATACCTGCTTCCATTTGCCCCCCTGACTAATGATCATTTGCTGGACAGCGGACCTAGAGGGGCCTGGAGAGCAGAATAGACTGCCCCTGTATCCACTTCAAAGTCAATGGGGGTCCCCTCCACATCAAACTTTACCCTGAGCTCGGGAAGGGGTTCCGAGCCCCGTCGCCCCTAATCTTCACCCAGGGCTAGAATCGCCGGCTGAGCAGTTTGAAAGTTTTTCTTTTTAGGGCACTCCTTCACCCAATGACCTTTCTCCTTGCAGTAAGCACATTGGTCTGGGTCTAGGTTTGGACGGTAGCGTGGGCCCAGGTTATTTCCTTTCCTGTCTCTCCTATCCCTTCTGGGTCCTGCGCCTTCTATTACTGTGGCCAGGATTTTTGTCAATGCCTTGTCTCTCTTCCTGTCCCTCCTATCCTCTCTCTCTTCCCTTTCCTTCTCCTTTCTCTGCTCCTTTTCTTCCTCTGTCTCCCTTTTGTGGAAAACCTTATCCGCCTCTTTTACCAGGTCTCTAAGGGTCAAGTCCTGCAGCCCGTCCAGGCGCTGTAACTTGCGCCTGATATCTGAAGCAGACTGCCCAATAAAGGCCATGGCTACAGAGGCCTTTTGTTCCTCTGACTGAGGGTAAAAAGGAGTGTATCTCCGATAGGCTTCCATCAGTCTTTCTAAAAACACCGAGGGAGACTCATTAGGTCCTTGGACCACCTCTCTTACCTTGGCCAAATTGGTGGCCGCCTAGCGGCCGCACGGAGACCTGCCACGAGAGCCTGGCGATAGGCGGACAGATGCTCCTTACCTTGAGAAGTATTAGGGTCCCAGCTAGGTCGGTGTAGAGGGAACACATCATCAATGATGTTCTGGAGCTGTGTCAGGCGCCCATCTCGTCCAGGGATATTTTCCTCGCCTCCAGGAGTATCCGATCCCTTTCCTCAGTGGTGAAGAGGGTGCCCAACAGCTGCTGGCAATCATCCCAGGTTGGCTGATGTGAAAACATAAGGGACTCCACGAGTCCTGTCAATCGGGTAGGATCTTCAGAAAAAGGAGGATTATTATTTTTCCAGTTATACAGATCAGAGGAAGAGAATGGCCAATACTGTAAAGCTGGCATGTCCCCACCATTCCCATCATCTATCATGGGCCCATAGGGACGGAGCAGCAGAGTCACGGCCACATCTGGGTCTTCTCGAGGACTGTTAGCTCGTCGGCTTCCGTGTTCCTTGAGCTGGCCCGCTATCTGCAGAGTCAGAGGGAGGTTGAGGAGGGGATAAAGTGGAGGAGGAGGCTGGTGATGCTGGGTCGGGGGAAGACGGAGGGGGTTGAGGTTGAGGATAAGGAGGAAGAGAGTCCAGAAGGATGAGATCAGGCTGGGATTCCTGAAGAACCGGAGGAGGAGAAGGGTAGAGGGTAGGGGCTGTGGGCTTCACAGGAAGCATCACAGCTGAGGCAGAAGACTTGGGTACTGGGTCGGGAGGCAAGAAAGGTCTTACCTAAGTAGGGGGCGACTCACAGAGGTCCTGCCAAACCACAATATAAGCTTCCTGGTCAGGGTGGCCCTGTCGACCAGGCTGAAAGACTACATTTCTCACTTGTCTAATGAGAGACAGATGAAAAGAGCCCTCGGGTGGCCAGCCAACGTCAAAGGTTGACCACTCGGCAGAACAGAAAGTTTGCCATTTTCTCTTTTTAACAATTAGCGACAGATTTTGTGCTCGGTCCCTTACCTCCGACCAGTGGTCCAGGGTCAGAGACAAGGGAGTCGAGGTGGTCTGACCCATGATGACACACAAGCAGACAATTACAATTAAGACAAAAACAACAACAGACACACAACGTTCAGACAGAAACCAAAACGGACTAGCCGGCAAAACTGACCTGGCTGGCAACAGAGTTACTGAATCAGAATTCACCAGAATTCACCAGAATTCACCAGA
>JAAGEH010000740.1:0-12110 GCA_011751065.1 Lasiurus cinereus | reverse complement strand
TATATATATATATATATATATATATACACACACACACACACACACACTAATCTTATAAAAGAAGGGAAATCAATGACATCAATGACTGTATTTAGGGCAGGTGAAGGCAGAAAGAAAGATTATGAAAGGGCAGGAGATAAATATAGGATGTGCCAAAGAAGGTTTAGAACTGTTGTATGGATATTAATTCAGTAATTAAAATAAAAATACAAGAGAAACCAAGATGGCAGCATAGGTGAACACCTAAACTGCTGGCTTGCACAACAATTTCAAAACTACAACTAAAAGACAGAACAGAATCATCCAGAAGCACAGGAAAGCTGGCTGAGTGGAAATTCTACAACTAGAAGGAAAGAGAGGGGCTCATAGAAACTCAGAAGAGTTGCAAAAATCTGAGGAACTGAGACACACACATGGAGAGGACAGGGCGGAGTGCCTGGTTGGCTTCCTCTAACTGGAGGGAGACGGAAACTCCTGAAGCACTGAACCCCCCACTTCTGACTTCACTGAACCCCAGTTCCAGGCAATACTCATACAGGGGGAGTCAGGGCTGTTGTGCAAAGGGAGGAGTGCAGGGAAACTTAGGGGAGCCAGGAAAGGCAGGTGTGTGACAAAGTGTACACACAGTGGGGTGACTGTAGATTGGGCTGCATTTGTTCTCTAGCAGGAGGAAGACAGAAGCTCCCAACTGTACTGAAATTCAGGTCTGACTGTACAGAAACCCAGTTTTGGGTGAGACCCTGGAGACCCAGACTCAAACAGGTCACCGTAGCACACGAAGACTCAGAGGAGCTGGAAAGGCAGAGATCTGGAGACCCATGAGCCTGCACAACGAGGGTTGCAGCGATTACCAAGGGACACTGAGGCCAGAGACTGACTTGAAGCCAAGACTATGTGCCCCTCCCTGAAACTCCTCCCCATCCAAGCTGTGCACAGAGGCTTTTGTAGTGTTGCAAGTCTTAAGGGCAGAGTCCAGCACAGAAGTTCTCTCAGCCTTGACACAGCTGATCCTCATAACCCATTGGCTTGGCAATCAATTCCCCCCATACACTAACAACAATCAAGACTTAATTCCAACAAGGCTGTACAGACAGTCCACACAGGGGTGCACCAAGAGAGTCCACCTCAAGTAACTGGGGAGGTGGAGCTACTGGGCCATATGTACACCTAGCACACAAAGCTACTCTATCAACTCAGGGGAGTAGTGAAAATGCGGAGATGAAGGAATAGATCACAAAAGAAAAAGAGGTAAAGAAATGATTGGGTATAGAGTTCAAAACCACAGTTATAAGGTTTTTCAAGAATTTCCCAGAAAAGATAAATAAATTTAGCCAGACCCAAGAGGAGATGAAAAATGACTAACTAGAAATTAAACATACACTGACTGAAATAAAAATTATTATCCAGATACCTAATGGCAGACTTGAACACAAGAATCAAATCAAAGATTTGAAATACAAAGAAGCAAAAAAGAATCAACTGGAAAAGCAAAAAGAAAAATGAATCCAAAAATGTGAAGACAGTGTAAGGAGACTCTGTGACAACTTCAAGCATACCAACATCAGAATTGTGGGGATGACTAAAGTGTATTCTTTATGGATGGAACCAAGATGGTGGCATAGGTAAACACCTACACTGCTGCCTCACACAACAATTTCAAAACTAAAAGTAAAAGACAGAACAGACATCATCCAGACCCACAGGAAAGCTGGCTGAGTGAAAATTCTACAACTAGAAGGAAAGAGAGGGGCTCACAGAGACCCAGAGAAGCTGCAAAAAGCTGAGGAACAGAGACGTGCACGTGGAGTAAGCGGGTGCCAGAGTACCTGGCTGGCTTTCTCTGACGGGAGACTCCCAATGGCATTGAACCCCTTATCCTACAACACTAAATCCCAGGTCCAGCCGAAACTCATATGGGGGAGTTTGGACTGTGAAAAGGGATAAAGTGCATGGAAATTTGGGGGAGTCACAGCAGGGCAGAAGTCGGGCAGCACGCACAGCATTACGCACAGAAGACCAACTGCTGATTGTGCCTCCGGCTTTCACAAGAGGGCAGGAGACAAAGCATCCCAACTGTGTCAGTTATAACTCCACTAAACCCCAAATTCAGGGGAAACCCTGGGAATCCAGATTCATATGGTCCCAGGGTGCAGGGGAGCCTGAAAGGCAGCAGTCTAGAGGCACTGTGAGATAGCGTGTACCCACATGCAGGGACCACTCCAGGGATTACTCAGTCACATGAGCCTCGGGGGCCGTGGAGGGTGGGGCCAACTGAACAGCAAGGTGGTCCATTAAGCCCTGAGACTCCACCCATCCCAAGCTCAAGAGAGAGGCGTTTGCAGTTTTGCAAGTCTGGTATCATAAAGCTGAATCCAACACAGAAGTTCTCCTGGCATAGTGAAAATGCTGAGACAAGGAAAGAGATCACAAACAAAAGAAATGGAGAAAAACAAACAACTGGATATAGAGTTGAAAACCACACTTATAAGGATTTTTAAGAATATCCTAGAAAAGTTGCATAAAGTTAGCGAGACCCAAGAGGAGATGAAAAAGAACCAACTGGAGATGAAAAAGAACCAATTAGAGATGAAAAAGAACCAACTACAGATGGAAAAGGACCAACTAGAAATTAAACATACATTGAGTGAAATAAAAAATATTATACAGAGACTAACAGCAGACTAGAGGAAGGCAAGAATCAAGTCAAAAATTTGAAATATAAAGAAGCAGAAAAAACTCAACTGGATAAGCAAGAAGAAAAAAGAATCCAAAAATGTGAAGATAATGTAATAAGCCTCTGGGACAGCTTTAAGTGTACCAACATCAGAATTGTGGGGGTGCCAGAAAGAAGAGAGAGAGCAAGATACTGAAAACTTCTTTGAAGAAGTAATGACTGAAAACTTCCCACATTTGGTGAAAGAAATAGACTTACAAGTCCAGGAAGTACAAAGAACCCCATATAAAAGGATTCCAAAGAGGACTACACTAAGATACATCATAATTAAAATATCAAGAGCAAAAGAAAAAGAAAGAATATTAAAAGAGCAAGAGGAAAACAGTTAATTACTTACAAGAGAGCACCCATATGACTGTCAGGTGATTTTTCAACAGAAATGATGCAGGCCAGACGGGAATGGCAAGAAATATTCAACGTGATGAATAGCAAGAACCTACAACCAAGAATACTCTATCCAAAAAAGTATCATTCAGAATTGAAGGGCCGATAAAGAGCTTCACAGATAAGAAAAAGCTAAAGGAGTTCATCAACTCCAAACCAGTATTATATAAAATGCTGAAATGTACTCTTTTAGAAGAGAAAGTAGAAAAAGGTAAAAGATAAAAAATATGAACAACAAATATATATCTATCAACAAGTGAATCTAAATATTAAGTGAATTAAAAATTTGATCAATAAAATAAACTGGTGAATATAATAGATTCAGGAGAACAGAAATGGAGTGGACTGATAACTCTCAGGGGAAAAGGGATGAGGGGTGTACAGGGAGATACTGGATGAAAATGATACACCTATGGAGGAGGTCAACGGGAAGGAGGTAAGGGTAGAGGGAGAGTTGGGAGCTGGGTGGAGGGGATCTATGGAAGGGAAAAAAGAGAAACAAATGTAATAATCTGAATAATAAATATTTAATTAAAAAAAAAGAATTGTGGGGAAGCCAGAAAAAGAGAGAGCAAGATACTGAAAACATATTTGAAGAAATAATGACCAAAAACATTCCCCACCTGGTGAAAGAAATAGACTCACGGGTCCAGGAAGCACACAGAACCCCAAGCAAAAGGAATCCAAAGAGGACCACACTAAGACACATCATAATTAAAATACCAAGAGCAAAAGACAAAGAGAATCTCAAAAGCAGTAAGAGAAACACAGTTAATTAGCTACAAGGGAGCACCCATATGATTGTCAGCTGATTTCTCAACAGAAATGATACAGGCCAGATGGTTGTGGCAAGAAATATTCAAAGTGATGAATAGCTAGAACCTACAACCAAGAAGACTCTACCCAGCAAGGCCATCATTCAGAATTGAATGAAGGGCAGATAAAGAGCTTCACAGATAAGAAAAAGCTAAAGGAGTTCATCAACACCAAACCAGTATTATATGAAATGCAGAAAGGTACTCTTTAACAGGAAGAAGAAGAAAATGGTAAAGATAAAAATTATGAACAAAAAATACATATCTATCAACAAGTGAATCTAAAAATCAAGTAAATTAAAAATCTGATGAATAGAATAAATTCATGAATATTATAGAATTGGGCATAGAAAGGGAGTGGACTGAACAATTCTGAGGGGAAAGGTTTATGAGGGGTGCACAGAAAGACTGGCCAAAGTCATACACCTGTGGTTGAGGACAATGGGGGTGAGGTAAGGGGAAAGTGTAGGGTAGGGGCCCGGTGGAGGGGAGCTATGGGGGGAAAAAGAACAACTGTAATAATCTGTACAATAAAGATTTATTTTTTAAAGAGCCAAAAAGTTAAAAATAAACATACAAGTATAAACACTTCTCTGGCCAGTTTGTCTCAGTTGATTGAACAACATTCCCTGCTATGAATGGTCAATGGTTTCTTTCTAGATTAGACCATATGTCTGCCTGGATGATTTGGAGGTGGTGTGCATGAAGTCAGTTCCATGTTTCTTTCCCATATCACCATTTCTCTCTCTCTCTCTTTTTTCTCATCCTAAAAAGTCAATAAAATATTTAAAAAAACTAAAAAATATATAAACTATTGTTTTTAAAAAAGAGAATAAACTCAGTGTTTTGCATATTCAGATCTATAAACCAACTGCTACCCTAACCTGTATGTGGGTGAGAGAGAAGCTTCTTTTAAATAAGACTGTTTTATAGCTTTATCTGTATGTCCAAGCTCAACAAATAATACACATTAGAAGAATGGATTTTGTTACATGTCAATTATAAATCTACCTAAATAAAGCCTTAAAAAGTACTTCCAAATAAAAACCTTGATAATCTTCTCTTGTTAGTAAATTAAAATGATGACCTGATACAGTTCTACCATCTCTCTCCTAATTCTTTGGATGATCAGCCTTGTCTCAGGGGCAGAAAATATTGGAAGGAAGTCAAGACTATTGCCATCAGAATCAACAGAATGCAGACTGGTTCCAAAACCTACATCCAAGGCTGATGACAGAGTACTCTTCCCGCTAGCTTTGAGTTCTTGCCTGTTGAGGAAACATTGAGGTGAACACCTTAAATGGGTCAGGGGAATCCAGTAAACTGTTAGATGATTATTTTGGTCAATGACTTCATCCAGAGGAAACAGCTATGGAGATTTAAAGAATGTCCTTACACAAATATATCACAAGCCTTTGATCATTTCTGAATAATGGTTAGAAGAGGCCTTCCCTAAACCACTACACTCATATGGCTCTCCTCCAGTTGAATTATCTGGTTTTTAATGCTCTCACTGAAGAAATTCCTACAGCCGAACCCAATTTGGCTCAGTGGATAAAGTCTCGACCTGTGGACTGAAAGGTCCCGGGTTCGATTCCGGTCAAGGACATGTACCTTGGTTGTGGGCAAATCTCCAGTGGGGGGTGTGCAGGAGGCAGCTGATTGATGTTTCTAACTCTCTATCCCTCTCCCTTCCTCTCTGTGAATCAATAAAATATATTTTTTAAATGAAAGAAAATTCCGACAACCAGTCCGACTCACAGGGTATTTCTCCAGTATGAATTTTCACTGAGGTTAAAGATTTGTCTAAAAGATTTCCAATTTTTGTTACATTCATAATTCAATTCTCTAGAGCAGGCGCGCTGATGTTACACAACTTTGTTTGTACCTGGCACCATTTTCACATTTCCCATTCTGGTGCAAACTATTTCAACCAATAAATTCCTGTGAAATCTCACTGCCAATGTATGGATCCTCACTGTTAAAAGTTTCCTGGAGTTGGACAGGCTATGAGGTGCCTGGGAAATCTTCCCTCACCTCCCTACTAGTTGAAGACACTCAAGATAAATATAAGATGATCTTGGACTCAAATGAAGCCCTGTACACATCATTTTCCCCAGGGTTCCTCTCCACTAGCATCCCACTGTTACTCATGAGGATTTACACTCAAAGAGGTATCTCTCACACATGCATCACTAAATAAGTCTTTCTGCAAAAACAATGCTGCTGGTAACTTCGTCAAATTGAGACTACCTTTGAATACTGAGAAACATCAATTACACAGAAGGGATTGCTGTGTTGGTGGAGCTTAGAAGCCCTGACCTGTGACTCTTCTTCTACAGATACACTCTATTCAACAGGTCCGACTATATGTCATTTTATGATAATAGCCTAATAACAGAGAATGGAAAGGAAAGGAATGTAGACTGTGGTGTGAAGAAGTTCTTATACAAAAGTGTATTACACATAGTACATTGGTTCCATGCAATTGTCCAAAAATAAGATATTTGCAGGAAATAATAATAAGATTACTCTCAAATTCTGGGCATCTGAAGATAACAAACTGGAAAAGACATCAACAGAAATATGAACCAGACATGGCAAGTACCGCCTGAAAGAAAATCAGGGTGTAAATCTCATTCTTCTGCTAAGTGTATGCAGCCTTGTTTTTCTCTCTGTCGGTGAAACCTGCAAGCCGTTCAGAAGATTGATAATGTCTTATTCTATGGAAAAACAATAAAAGAAGTCTCTGGTGTTTGAAGACTCTTTACAGATGTATGTGCATCTCATAACACATGTGTAGGACAATGTTTACAATATTGCAGAGAGAGCATTGCAGAAGGACAGTGACAAAAAAGGCCCTAAAGGAGAGAATGTAGCCAACAGGCAGGTTAAACAACAAGTCAGAAAATAATCAGTATGGGAAAGAAGATGTACAAATGAGCTGTGGCCAGGCGCTCCTGCAGCTAAACACTGTTGGTCACGTACAGACTCCACACAGCACTTTTGATATAACTTCCCCCAGTTGCCACTAAGAAGTGCCAAGCCTCAACTGAGATCATCTTACGTATTCATCATGTGAAAAAAAAACAGGGTTATCTTTGTACCATGTATTTGCACAAGTGTATAAAACCTAAATCTCCAGGGTATTAATGAAGTACCACAGAGGTGAGCAACAAGCATTAGCTCAGATGAATATGGCATGCAATAGTATAGTATTCAATGAAAGAATATTACATATAATAATTGAAGGAGGGTGTTGCAAAAACAGCCTATAGTCCATATAAGTAAAGACCATTAGCTGGCACAGGCATCACTGGAAAACTTTAGGTAGAGGAAGGGGACAGAAATGGAAGGCATGATTGAGGATATAGTAAACCTCCTAGAAAATGAAAGAGCATTGTACCTATGGCAACCTAGGTGGCCTGATAGGACTGACAGGGCTGGGGGCATCTAAATCCAGCTCCTTGGAGGACTGCCATCTCCCCCAAGGAACCCTATATAAGACTGACAGTGGAGGGCAAGTTCCTCTCCGATGCTGAAGCCACCTTCTCTGTACTCCTCCCAAGACCTGGTAAATCATCCTCAGAGGCTGTGGCTGGGAATATCTGGGAAGCCAAGAAAGAGGTCTTTTTCTCAGCCTTTAGGTCATTGCATGGGTAATCTGTTCCTTTCCTATGCCTTCCTGATCCTGCAAAAACCCTCATATTCACATAAGAAACAATGTCCTCTCAACCCCGAGGCTCTAGAAGGACTTAATATTCTAATAAGGCATCTGTTTTAGAAGCCCATGGTGTATTGAAACTTTGTCATATTCCTTCCTCTACCCCCATCATAGGGGTTCAAGAGCCTATAGAGGGGGAGGAATAGTTCAGGAATTATAACTACTAAATAAGGCTGTGATTCCTATCCAGCCAATTGTCCCTAACCCTTATGATTTACTTCCCAAATTCTGGAAAACACAAAGTGTACTAAATCCCAAGGATGCCTTTTTCTACATATACTCCTGACTCCCAACAGTCCCTTTTTGCTTTTCAACGATCCCAATAATCAAAGCCACTAGCTAACATGGACAATATTGCCCTAGAGCTTGCAGGAATAACTCATTTATGTGGACAGACCTTTAAACAACACAAAAAGCCCTTTCACTGGCATAGTCTTTAGGTCTCCCAACAGGTTGGAAGCACTGACTCTTAGATCCGTCTGTCTCCAGTGAGCCTTAAAAGCCAGCACAGGAGGAGGACATGTTACAGAATTTGCAAGGTGATCAAAAAATACACAGGAGCACTTGGAGGTCCAGGATAACCCCATTTATTTTCAGATGTTTCACATGTCCTAGTAGTGATTCAGGGAGTCTCCAAATTCTGAGTAAGCCAATATGGACAAAGCTCTCTCTTTATACTGTTTGGTTTCTTTCTTTTCTGTTTCCTAAGAAAATGTGAAAACTCTCAGAATTAAAAATAACAGCCCAGGCAAATACCTAGGAATATGTGTGAAACAAAGATATATATTTGTAGAACCTTAATATGTAGTGTATTGTTAAAATAAAAAGAATTTGTATAACTGAGCTGAGATTGTTAGAATAGTCTCTAAACTGAAAACATTTTATATTTGTACAGCAGGTATATATGAAAAAAAAAACGCTCTATAAACAATCAGATTGACAATTAATGAGTTGCAATCACAGGAAAAAAATGAATCATTCATTGAGAATTCACAAAGAAAGACTAAAGAAATATTTAGTTAAATGCCAGACACAGGAATAAATACATATTCATAGAGCCATTTTATGTGAAGGACACTGATCCATCACTGGGATATCATGTTCCAAGGTCAGAGAACTGAGTTGGACATTGGCAACGTACAGTTCATTCTAAGTGTGTTGATATATTAGAAAGAAGGTTGGTTAAAAAATTCAAATATCATTTTCATAGGGCTCACATACATAAATGAAAATGTGAAAACAATCTGAATTAAAAATAACAGACCAGGGAAATGTCTATGGATATGTATGAAACAAAGATATACATTTTTAGAAACTTTATATCTACTGTAGTGTTAAAATACAAAGAATTTGTATAAAGCTGTGAAAGGATATTCTTTCAACTAGAAATAATTTACCATTTTCAGCAGGTATATATGGAAAAATGCTGTATAAACACTCAGAATTGAAAATGCAGGAGTTGGAATCATGGGATGAAAGTGAAAAATTCAGTCTGAAAGTGTTATTATATTGGAAAGGTTGGTTAACTACTTAAAATATAATTTTAGAGGGCTCACACCTGTATGAAAATGTGACAACTTTCAGATGTCAGAATAATAGACAACGGAAATGTCCAGGAATATGTCTGAACATATTAAGATGTGTAGAAAATATCTAGTGGAGTGTGAAAATACTAAGAATTTGTATAAAAAGCTGTGAAAGTATAGTCTTTAAACTAGAAATAATTTCCATTTGTACATTGGGTATATATGGAACAATGCTGCATAAACACTCAGGATTGACAAGGAATGAGGTAATCACAGGACGAAAGTGAATCATTCATTGAGAATTCCCAATGAAAGAATGCGGAAATATTTAGGTAAATGCTGGAAACAGTAGGAAATACATATTCTTAGGACCTTAATATCTGAAGTACTCTGATCCGTCACTACAATATCCTGTTCCAAATGTAGAGAAGTTAGTCGGACATTGGCTACATGTATAATTAAATCTGAATGTGTTGGTGTATTGGAGAGAGCATTGGTTAAATTAAAATTTCTATTGATACCTCATCTCATGGTAAAATTGCTTAATATGTATTGAACATAAAACAGGCATGTTTCTGTGCAAAAAGTTAAAATTTAAAGTTATCAAGATTACATTAATTTTTTTTTACTAAATTCTACATTAATCAGAAAAGGAGGGGGGAGTAGAATAATAGCATGTAAGAAAAAATATCTGGTAAGTTACATTTAGAAAATTTTCACTTTAGAAAATTAATTTCCATTTGTAATGCTAACATCAAGAAACCCATGAAAAACACATGTAGTGTCAAAATAAGCCAAAGGAAAAGCGGGTAGGCAAAAATAAAAAGGACCACATGTCAATTTTATAGAAAAGATTCCTTTATTAACTCTTGGTCTAGAATCGGTTTATATACTTTCAGAAAACAACTCCAAGACCAAGTGGACTCCTGCAACAGAGAGAAACCGACAGGTCTGCGCCAATCACGAAGGCAAGAGGAGAAACAGTCTAGAGATGGAAGATGCTGATGACGCCTTACTATGTGAGCAGATAGCAGCCGTGCATCACTACAGGATGCCCAGGACCAAACCAGAGATGGTCAGACCAGAATCGCCACCATTTGTCCAGTATCCAGTTACCATTGATGACATGTACACATAAGGAATTGTTTGACATTGAAACTGGGACTCAAAGCTATCGGACAATGAAATTGGGACTCAATCATTTTTCTTTTGCTCTGGTGGGTTTACTTCTAGCCTACAGGGGCAAGATGTTATTTAAGACAAGAATCAGGGGGTGAGGGTGGAAGCAGAGGCAAAGAAGCAATGAACAGACTGTCGTGCTACAGTGGGAAGGCAGGAGAAGTTGGGGAGAAGCGGCCCTATAGGAGATCAGCTGAAGGACTTGTATGTGTGTGTTTGTAGGCATAGCCAGTGGATACAGTGGAATGGGGGGAGGGCATGGAGGGAGAAACAGATGAGGGCCTGTACTGGAGGGTGGGGAGGGCAATAGCGGAAAGAAATAAAGAAAAAATAAATAAAAAAAAAGAATGATGCAAATTTGAACCATTAATAATGTTGGTCTTCTATCTTGAGTCTCAGTCCTGGGCTCTTGAAAGAGGAATTGCAAGAATTGGTATAAAAGACATGTGAAAGGATAGTCTTTAGAAATAATTTACTTTTGTACATCGGGTATATATATATTGGAAAATGCTGCATAAACACTCGGAATTGACAAGAAAAGAGATGGAATCACAGGACGGAGGTGAATCATTCACTGAGAATTCACAATGAAAGAATAAGGAAATATTCAGGTAATGGCCAGAAACAGTAGTATATACATGTTCATAGAGCCCTATTGTCTGAAGGACACTGATCCCATACTGCAATTTCGTGTTCCATGAGTAAAGAAGTTAGTTGCATATTGGCTACTTGTATAATTCAGTCTGAATGTGTTAGTGTATTGAAAAGAAGGTTGCTTGGTTAATTACTTAAAATATCATTTCCTTACAACTCACATACCTGTATGAAACTGTGAAAACTCTAAGAAATTAGAAAAACAACAGAAATGTCTGGGAATACAGAGAAGTACTTTTGTGGAACCTTAATATCTACTGTAGTGTAAAAATACTAAAAAGGATTTATAAAAGAGCTGTGAATATTAGGATAGTCTCAACTAGAAATAATTGACATTTGTGCAGTGGATATATATGAAAAAACGCAGTATAAACACTTGAATTGACAACGAATGAGCTGCAGAGGATGAAAGTGAATTATTCACTGAGAATTCACAATGAAAGAATACGGAAATATTCAGGTAAATGCCAGAAATAGCAAAAAATACATGTTCATATAGCATTAATATATGGAGACTGATCCATCATGGCAATTTCGTGTTCCAAGAATAGAGAATTTAGTTGGATATTGGTTGCATGTATTATTCAGTCTGAATGTGTTGATGTATTGGAAACAAGATTGGTTAAATACTTAAAATATCCTTTTCTTAGGGCCCAAATACATGAATGAAAATGCGAAACCTCTCTGAATTACAAATAACAGACCAGGGAAAAGGCTAGGAATATGTCTGAAACAAAGATATACATTTGTAGAAACTTGATATCTAGTATAAAGTTAAATACTAAAATTTAGTGAAAAAAAGCTGTGAATGTTAGGATGTTCTCTAAACTAGATATCATTTACTTTTGTACAACAGGTGTATATAGGAAAACACTGTATAAACTTTCAGAATTGACAGGAATAGATGGAATCATAGGAACAAAGTGAATCATTAACTGAGAATTCACAATGAAAGAATGAGGAAATATTCAGGTAAATGCCAGAAACAATAGGATATACATGTTCATATAGTCTTAATGTCTGAAGGACAGTGATCCCTCAATACAATATGATATTCCAAGAGTAGAGAAGTATAATTCAGTCTGAGTGTGTTG
>JAAGEH010000739.1:0-10784 GCA_011751065.1 Lasiurus cinereus | reverse complement strand
GGGGGGGGGGGGAAGAAGGCTAAGTGCTGTCTGCACACCCTGCCAGAGCCTCCAGGATGAGGACGGGGTCCCCTGGAGAGAGCGCGGACGGCTCCCGTCCCCCCCAAATTTACCCCGAGCCCGCACCCCCACGGGCCCAGACAAGCCAGGACAGGCCGCCGATCTCAAGGAAAGGAGGGGGCAGGGGCTGGGACATGTCACTCCCTAAGCTTCCTGGGGGCCCCCCATGCTTGTCGGGGACCCCCAAAGCTCACCTGGGACCCCCCTCCCAGAGTTCACCTGGAGCCAGGTCTGCCTGACCAGCTACGGGGGCAATAGGCTTCGGGCCTGAGGTTTTCTTTGTGGCTGTGATTTTTAACATATTATTTGTATTGGCCGAAACCGGTGTGGCTCAGTGGACAGAGCGTCGGCCTGCGGACTGAAAGGTCCCGGGTTCGATGCCGGTCGGGGGCATGGACCTTGTTTACGGGCACATCCCCAGTGGGGGGCGTGCAGGAGGCGGCTGATCGATGTCTCTCTCATCGATGTTTCTAACTCTCTATCCCTCTCCCTTCCTCTCTGTAAAAATTCAATAAAATACATTAAAAAATATATTTGTATTGATTTCCTGTGGAGGGAGGGAGAGGGAGAGAGAAACATCCATGGTGAGAGGGAATCACCCATCGGCTGCCTCTTGCCCACCCCTCACCTGGGGGTCAAGCCCGCAACCCTGGGCCTGGGCCCCGACAGGGAATCGGACGGTGACCTCCTGGTCCACGGATCGATGCTGGACCCCTGAGGTGATGCTTTAAAACTCACTGGCGCCGAGACCGGTGTGGCTCAGTGGGTAGAGCGCCGGCCTGCGGACTGAAGGGTCCCGGGTTCGATGCCGGTCAAGGGCAGGGACCTGGGTGGCGGGCACATCCCCAGTGTGGGGCGTGCAGGCGGCAGCTGATCGATGTCTCTCTCTCATCCATGTTTCTGACTCTCTATCCCTCTCCCTTCCTCTCTGTAAAAAATAAAAAATAAAATAAAATAGCAAGACCGGTGTGGCTCAGTGGACAGAGCGTGGGCCTGCGGACGGAAGGGTCCCAGGTTCGATTCCGGTCGGGGGCATGGACCTGGCTTGCGGGCACATCTCCAGTGAGGGGCGTGCAGGAGGCGGCTGATCGATGTCTCTCTCTCATCGATGTTTCTGGCTTTCTATCTCTCTCCCTTCCTCTCTGTAAAAAATCAATAAAAAATATATATTAAAAAAAAATACTTCGCGGCTTACAAACGGTGACCCCCTCCTGTGCCCTCAGCGGGCTCGTCATCTGTGAAAAATGCAGCCTCTTCTCAGCGCCGACGGCGAGGCGGCCTGAGTCCCTGACCCGGTCCCTCGGCCCCAGGACTGCCCTGGGGGCCAACCAGGACGTCTGGTCCCCGGGCACGTCAACCCCACCACCGTGTCCAGACCCTGGTCCTGGGAGCCGTCCAGACCGAGCCTGAGATCAGGAAGGTCGAGCCAGCCCTGCCTTCTCTGCTGCTTTTCCCGAACCTCCCCCACCTCCTGCGGTCGCCACGCCTCTTTGCTTGTCGAGAAGACCCCGGGGTCAGCGCGGGCCTGGGGTGGAGGTGACGAAAGGTGTGAGGCGGGTGAGGCGGGTCATTGACCAGACGCACAGGGCTGGGCCTGACGCTGATGTCGGGAGCTGTGGTCAGTCCGTCCTGAGGGCGTGCCCTGAGCTCCCTTGGCTGAGTCCGTTAAATAGCGGCGCCCCGCCCGGGCTGCCCACGGCCACTGGCAGCCCCAGCTCGGCACCCACAGGCGTGGTCAGGGCTGGGTGCTGGGTGCTGGGCACCGGGCGGTGGACAGAAGGCCCGGCGGCCTCTGGACCAGCGTGGGGATGCGGCGTCTCCAGCTCTTTCCGGCTCTGGATCTTCCTGGGGCGTTCTGGATCGGCTCTGCGTGCTGAGGCGGGACCAGGCAAGTCAGGGGGGGTCCCCACGCGGCTCTGACCGGGACCCTGGGTCTCGGGACTCAGGTCTCCTGGGGGTTTGCAGGGAACTTGGTGAGCCGGGCGGCCAGGCCCACACCAAGGTGGGGGAGTCTGGGGGTGCAGGAGGGTAAAAATGCTTGGAGGCATCCTGGCCGGCGTGGCTCAGCGGGTTAAGCATCAGCCTATGATCCCGGAGGTCAGGGTTCGATTCCCGGTCGGGGCATAGGCCCGGGTGGCAGGCTCCATCCCCATCAGGGGGCATGCAGGAGGCGGCCGGTCCCTGATTCTCTCTCATCATGGGTGTTTCTCTCTCTCTCTTCCTCTCCCTTCCTCTCTGAAATCCATACAAATATATGTATTTTTAAGGCTGGGAGGCAGGAAAAGAGGAAACCCATCTACAAAGAAATAGGGGTGGTTGGGGGTGACTCCAGGGGGACCCGGAATACCGGGTGCACTTTGAAGGCCCAGCCGGGGCCAGGGCAGCTGCAGGGGTGACGGGGAACTCCCTTGGGGAGCCTCAGGGCGCACGCCTTTCTACGTGACCACTTCCTCCTCCCTCCCCTGGGCCTGGGCCCGAGCCAGAGGCTGCTTCCACCCCCTCTGCAGCCTCCCTGCTACCTGCTGCCTCTGGGAACGGGCCCCTGTGGTGTGTGTGTGTGTGTGTGTGCGCGCGCATGTGAATGCATGTGTGTGTACATGCATCTGCGCGTTCATGTGCACGCATGTATGCACCTGAACCTGCATGTGTGGGGGCATGCGCGTGTATGTGTGCAGTACATGTGTGTGTGCTAATATATGTGTATGTATGTGTGTGTACCTGAATCTCTGTGCATATGTGCATGTGCATGCATGTTAATGTGTATGCATGTATGCGTGCACCTGAATCTCTGTGCATGTTAATGCGCGCATGTGCTTGCTAATGTGCATGTGTGCATGCACTGTGTGCATGTACGTGTGTGCGCGTTAATGCATTCGTGTGTGTGCGTGTCAATGTGCATGTACGCGTGTGTGTGCATGTTAATGTGTCCTGCGTGTGTTAATGTGTGTGCATGTGTGTGTTGATGTGCATGTGTGTGTAGGGGGAGGGTGTGGCTCCCGCCTGGGAGTGGGCACGCACACTGGCCGCAGGGAGTGAAGGAGGAGGAGCTGGGGCACGGTGCAGCTTCCCGTACCCTGAGCCCCCAGGCCTGGGCCGCCGTGCCCACAGGCAGGGGCTGAAGGCTCAGGGGAGGGGGGGGTCCTCCCTGAGGGACGCAGTTTCATTCCTGGCGTCCGGGACACTCCGCCTCTCCTGCTCCCGCCTCCTCTGTGGTCACCGGGCCGGACAGTGGAGGGTCAGAGGGTCGGGGCAGGGGAGCAGCTGGGAGACGCTGGCCTGAGGCGACACCTCGGCCACCTCCGCTCCAGCCGGGCTGGCGGACGGACAGACAGAGGGACGGCGGGAAGTGAGACTCTGAGAAAGAGGGGTGACGGGGCAGGGGCTTTGGGCCCAAAGATAAGTCCAGACAGAGCAGCCTGGGCTCCCCGGCACCTCAGAAAGTGTCCCCCCACCCCCACCTCCGCCACGGGGCCGCCGATGTTCCAGTAATAGTTTCTGAATAAGCTCATCTCGCCCTCGCTGGGGTGGCTCAGTGGGTAGAGCGTCTGCCTGCGGACTGAAGGTCCCGGGTTCGATTCTCGCCAAGGGCACATGCCCGGTTTGCAGGCTCGATTCCCAGGAGGGGACGTGCAGGAGGCAGCCGATCCGTGATTCTCTCTCTCTCGATGTTTCTCTCTCTTTCTCCCTTTCTTGTTCATCTCTGAAATAAAAATACTTTTAAAAAAATAAATAAACTGTCCTAACCGGTTTGGCTCAGTGGATAGAGCGTCGGCCTGCGGAACGAAGGGTCCCAGGTTCGATTCTGGTCAAGGGCATGGACTTTGGTTTCAGGCACATCCCCAGTGGGGGGCGTGCAGGAGGCGGCTGATCGATGTCTCTCTCTCATCGATGTTTCTAGCTCTCTCTCCCTCTCCCTTCCTCTCTGTAAAAAACCAATAAAAAAAAATATATATATATATATTTTAAAAACTCATCTAGTTTGCAAAGAAGCAGGAGCAGGGCTGCCACCTGCTGGTGAAGTAGTGAATGGCACTTTCCCCATGGTAGGAAGGCGTTACTGGTACAAAGGGGCGGGTCTTGCGGGGCTGGGGGGGGAGGGGGGACAGGGTGGGGGTGGGGGGCGGTATCAGGCATCAGATGGGCCGCGTGCCAGGAATTGGTTGCCGGAAAGCGCCCCAAACGTAGCAGCTGGATAGGAGAACAGTCCTTCCTGTTGCTCTCTCGTGCGTGGATGATCTGGAACAGCGGTTCTCAACCTGTGGGTCACGACCCCTTTGGGGGTCCGAACGACCCTTTCCCAGGGGTCGCCTAAGACCCTCGGAAAATGCAGATATTGACATCACGATGCAAAACAGGAGCAACATGTCATGGTTGGGGGTCACCACCCCATGAGGAGCTGTAGGCCAGGGTCACGGCCTCAGGAAGGTGGAGAACCGCTGATCCAGAGCCTGGAAGGCGGGTCCGGCCTGCAGCTCAGAGGCCAGGCCCGCCTCCTCCAGGCAGCCCTCCGGGTGCTGTTGCTGCTGCACTGGGCAGAGGCCACACTTGGCCCCCCGCCTGCCCGCCTGCCTGCAAAAAGGAGGGCCTGGGCCCAGCCGGGGCACCTGGCTTCCTTCCCCAGGAGGAGGGGGTGACAGCAGCTGGTCCAGGCAACAGGTGTGTGGGGGGGGGCGGCCCCTGGGGGCAGCTGCCACCTGTCAGTCACCCCGGGGCTGGGGGGTGGTGTGTGGAAGGGGCAGAGAGGGGGGCCGTGGGGCAGGGGCTGAAGGCCCACTGGGCGGCCTGAGCGTCCTTCCCCTGCAAGCTCCAGGCCGAACAGATGCAAGGAAGGTTCTGGTCAAGGGCACAGGCCCGGGGCGGTGGGCGGGCTCAGTCCACTGTGGGGGGCGGGCAGGAGGCGGCCTGTCAGTCATGAATGTTTCTCTCTCTTTCTCCCCATCTCCTTTCCTCTCTGAAATCCATTTAAAACACATGAATAATATATTAGAGAGGTTAAAAAAATAAATAAATCTTGCCGAAACCGGGTTGGCTCAGTGGACAGAGCGTCGGCCTGCAGACCGAAGGGTCCCGGGTTTGATTCCGGTCAAGGGCCTGGACCTGGGTGGCGGGCACATCCCCAGTGGGGGGCGTGCAGGAGGCGGCTGATGGATGTTTCTGATGTTTCTGACTCTCTATCCCTCTCCCTTCCTCTTGTGAAAAATCAATAAAATATACTTTATAAAAAAATAAAATAAAATACATGAATAATATATTAGAGAGGTTAAAAAATAAATAAATCTTGCCGAAACCGGTTTGGCTCAGTGGATAGAGCCTTTCAGGCCTCCAGACTGAAAGGTCCCGGGTTCGATTCCGGTCAAGGGCCTGGATCTGGGTGGCGGGCACATCCCCAGTGGGAAGTGTGCAGGAGGCGGCTGGTCGATGTCCTTCTCTCATGGATGTTTCTAACTCTCTCTCCCTCTCCCTGCCTCTCTGTAAAAAAAATCAATAAAATATATTTTAAAAATAAATAAATAAATCTTGCCGAAACCGGTGTGGCTCAGCGGATAGAGCGTTGGCCTGCGGACTGAGAGGTCCCAGGTTCGATTCCAGTCAAGGCCATATACCTTGGTGGCTGGCACATCCCCGGTAGGGTATGTGCAGGAGGCAGCTGATTGATGTCTCTCTCATCGATGTTTCTAACTCTCCCTCTCCCTGCCTCTCTGTAAAAAAAAAAATCAATAAAATCTATTAAAAAATGAATAAATCTTGGCTGCAGCAGGCACCAGCTGGGCGTGCCCAGCGGCCGGGCCTCGGTTTCTCCGCCTGGACACGGTGCCCGGCGGTGCCCAGGGCTGCAGCCAGGCCTCCGCCGGTTAAATCAGGGGCCTGTGCGCCGTGAAACACGGTTTTCTGCCACGGCGGCGGCGTGGCGAGTCTCTCTGAGCCGCTGCCGGCTTCCCAAAGGGGATGACAGCCCAGCCCGTCTGCCGGTCCCCGCCCACCCCACCTCTCACCCCCCACCCCCCCACCCCTTCCCCGGAAAAGCAAAGCACTCCTCTTCAAAGGCCATCTTTGGAAAAGCACTCACCCAGCTCCTTCCTGGTAATGGAGAGAGAGAGAGAGAGAGAGAGAACCCGGCTTCCCGATAAGGCAAGGACTCAGCTCTCGCTCATAAAACCCTCCTTACCCGCAGACTTCCTCTCGGCTCCCAGAAACTCCAGCCATCAGCAAGGGCGGGCCCCCTGATGGGAGAGGGGAGAGGGGAGGTAGAAGGGGAGGGGGAGGCCCTGGGGCCAGTCCGGGGAGCCAGAGGGCCGTGAGGGGGACCCCCGTTTTGCCCGAGCCTCACGCCGTCCCACCGCCACGAAGCCCCTGGCTGGGTAACGAGCCGAGTCAGAAAGGACAAAGGTGAGCCCTGGCTGGTGTGGCTCAGTGGATAGAGCATCGGCCTGCAAACTGAAAGCGGGGAGTGGGGGTGGGGTCCCCAGTTCACTTCCTGGTCAGGGTTTACCTGCCCGGGGTTGCGGGTTCGATCCCCAGTAAGGGGGGAGGGTGCAGCTGATCCATGATGATGCCTCTCTCGCCGATGTTTCCGTCTTTCCCTTCCTCTCTTGGAATCAATAAAAATATATTTAAGCCGAAACCGGCGTGGCTCCGTGGACAGAGCGTCGGCCTGCGGGCTGAAGGGTCCCGGGTTCGATTCCGGTTCAAGGGCAGGTACCTTGGTGGCGGGTACATCCCCAGTGGGGGGCGTGCAGGAGGCGGCTGATGGATGTTTCTCTCTCATGGATGTTTCTAGCTCTCTGTTCCTCTCCCTTCTTCTCTGTAAAAAGTCAATGAAATATATTTAAAACTGTATATATATATATATTTTTTAAAATAAACAACGAGCCGAAGCCGGTGTGGCTCAGTGGATAGAGCATCTGCCTGTGGACTGAAGGGTCCCAGGTTCAATTCTGGTTCAAGGGCACATACCTTGGTGGCGGGCACATCCCCAGTGGGGGGCGTGCAGGAGGCAGCTGGTCGATGTCTCTCTCTCATTGGCATTTCTAGCTCTCTCTCTCTCTCCCTCCCTTCCTCTCTGTAAAAAAAAAAAATCAATAAAATATATTTTTAAAAAAATAAATAAAATAAACAAGGAAGGTCAAGGTTATCTGTGGACGGTGGGCATCCCATCTCTCAGCGGCGGGTTTTCAGGCTCGGAGCCCCCAGCCAGAGGGCCCGAGAGGAGGACGGGGCAGAGGGCCTGGGCCGGGAGCCGGTGCCCTTGGCCGGAGAGCTGGCCCGAACCTCTGCTGGCGAGCTGTGCCATGACCTCACACGAGTGCTCCCCAGAGCCTGGCCAGCTTGTGGGGACGGCTGGCTGGCTGACCGTCCGTCCCCTGGGGCATCCACACCCCATTTGCTGGTGAGCACACCGAGGAGGAGGTGGTGACGCATTGCAGGGCCCCGGTGGCGTGGATGCCCGGTGAATTTCCACTGAGCGCTCCCTCAGACTCCTCCTCCGTGGCGCGATGGGCATTTGAAACGCTCGAGAGGGAGGTGCGGGGGGGGGGGGAAGAAGGCTAAGTGCTGTCTGCACACCCTGCCAGAGCCTCCAGGATGAGGACGGGGTCCCCTGGAGAGAGCGCGGACGGCTCCCGTCCCCCCCAAATTTACCCCGAGCCCGCACCCCCACGGGCCCAGACAAGCCAGGACAGGCCGCCGATCTCAAGGAAAGGAGGGGGCAGGGGCTGGGACATGTCACTCCCTAAGCTTCCTGGGGGCCCCCCATGCTTGTCGGGGACCCCCAAAGCTCACCTGGGACCCCCCTCCCAGAGTTCACCTGGAGCCAGGTCTGCCTGACCAGCTACGGGGGCAATAGGCTTCGGGCCTGAGGTTTTCTTTGTGGCTGTGATTTTTAACATATTATTTGTATTGGCCGAAACCGGTGTGGCTCAGTGGACAGAGCGTCGGCCTGCGGACTGAAAGGTCCCGGGTTCGATGCCGGTCGGGGGCATGGACCTTGTTTACGGGCACATCCCCAGTGGGGGGCGTGCAGGAGGCGGCTGATCGATGTCTCTCTCATCGATGTTTCTAACTCTCTATCCCTCTCCCTTCCTCTCTGTAAAAATTCAATAAAATACATTAAAAAATATATTTGTATTGATTTCCTGTGGAGGGAGGGAGAGGGAGAGAGAAACATCCATGGTGAGAGGGAATCACCCATCGGCTGCCTCTTGCCCACCCCTCACCTGGGGGTCAAGCCCGCAACCCTGGGCCTGGGCCCCGACAGGGAATCGGACGGTGACCTCCTGGTCCACGGATCGATGCTGGACCCCTGAGGTGATGCTTTAAAACTCACTGGCGCCGAGACCGGTGTGGCTCAGTGGGTAGAGCGCCGGCCTGCGGACTGAAGGGTCCCGGGTTCGATGCCGGTCAAGGGCAGGGACCTGGGTGGCGGGCACATCCCCAGTGTGGGGCGTGCAGGCGGCAGCTGATCGATGTCTCTCTCTCATCCATGTTTCTGACTCTCTATCCCTCTCCCTTCCTCTCTGTAAAAAATAAAAAATAAAATAAAATAGCAAGACCGGTGTGGCTCAGTGGACAGAGCGTGGGCCTGCGGACGGAAGGGTCCCAGGTTCGATTCCGGTCGGGGGCATGGACCTGGCTTGCGGGCACATCTCCAGTGAGGGGCGTGCAGGAGGCGGCTGATCGATGTCTCTCTCTCATCGATGTTTCTGGCTTTCTATCTCTCTCCCTTCCTCTCTGTAAAAAATCAATAAAAAATATATATTAAAAAAAAATACTTCGCGGCTTACAAACGGTGACCCCCTCCTGTGCCCTCAGCGGGCTCGTCATCTGTGAAAAATGCAGCCTCTTCTCAGCGCCGACGGCGAGGCGGCCTGAGTCCCTGACCCGGTCCCTCGGCCCCAGGACTGCCCTGGGGGCCAACCAGGACGTCTGGTCCCCGGGCACGTCAACCCCACCACCGTGTCCAGACCCTGGTCCTGGGAGCCGTCCAGACCGAGCCTGAGATCAGGAAGGTCGAGCCAGCCCTGCCTTCTCTGCTGCTTTTCCCGAACCTCCCCCACCTCCTGCGGTCGCCACGCCTCTTTGCTTGTCGAGAAGACCCCGGGGTCAGCGCGGGCCTGGGGTGGAGGTGACGAAAGGTGTGAGGCGGGTGAGGCGGGTCATTGACCAGACGCACAGGGCTGGGCCTGACGCTGATGTCGGGAGCTGTGGTCAGTCCGTCCTGAGGGCGTGCCCTGAGCTCCCTTGGCTGAGTCCGTTAAATAGCGGCGCCCCGCCCGGGCTGCCCACGGCCACTGGCAGCCCCAGCTCGGCACCCACAGGCGTGGTCAGGGCTGGGTGCTGGGTGCTGGGCACCGGGCGGTGGACAGAAGGCCCGGCGGCCTCTGGACCAGCGTGGGGATGCGGCGTCTCCAGCTCTTTCCGGCTCTGGATCTTCCTGGGGCGTTCTGGATCGGCTCTGCGTGCTGAGGCGGGACCAGGCAAGTCAGGGGGGGTCCCCACGCGGCTCTGACCGGGACCCTGGGTCTCGGGACTCAGGTCTCCTGGGGGTTTGCAGGGAACTTGGTGAGCCGGGCGGCCAGGCCCACACCAAGGTGGGGGAGTCTGGGGGTGCAGGAGGGTAAAAATGCTTGGAGGCATCCTGGCCGGCGTGGCTCAGCGGGTTAAGCATCAGCCTATGATCCCGGAGGTCAGGGTTCGATTCCCGGTCGGGGCATAGGCCCGGGTGGCAGGCTCCATCCCCATCAGGGGGCATGCAGGAGGCGGCCGGTCCCTGATTCTCTCTCATCATGGGTGTTTCTCTCTCTCTCTTCCTCTCCCTTCCTCTCTGAAATCCATACAAATATATGTATTTTTAAGGCTGGGAGGCAGGAAAAGAGGAAACCCATCTACAAAGAAATAGGGGTGGTTGGGGGTGACTCCAGGGGGACCCGGAATACCGGGTGCACTTTGAAGGCCCAGCCGGGGCCAGGGCAGCTGCAGGGGTGACGGGGAACTCCCTTGGGGAGCCTCAGGGCGCACGCCTTTCTACGTGACCACTTCCTCCTCCCTCCCCTGGGCCTGGGCCCGAGCCAGAGGCTGCTTCCACCCCCTCTGCAGCCTCCCTGCTACCTGCTGCCTCTGGGAACGGGCCCCTGTGGTGTGTGTGTGTGTGTGTGTGCGCGCGCATGTGAATGCATGTGTGTGTACATGCATCTGCGCGTTCATGTGCACGCATGTATGCACCTGAACCTGCATGTGTGGGGGCATGCGCGTGTATGTGTGCAGTACATGTGTGTGTGCTAATATATGTGTATGTATGTGTGTGTACCTGAATCTCTGTGCATATGTGCATGTGCATGCATGTTAATGTGTATGCATGTATGCGTGCACCTGAATCTCTGTGCATGTTAATGCGCGCATGTGCTTGCTAATGTGCATGTGTGCATGCACTGTGTGCATGTACGTGTGTGCGCGTTAATGCATTCGTGTGTGTGCGTGTCAATGTGCATGTACGCGTGTGTGTGCATGTTAATGTGTCCTGCGTGTGTTAATGTGTGTGCATGTGTGTGTTGATGTGCATGTGTGTGTAGGGGGAGGGTGTGGCTCCCGCCTGGGAGTGGGCACGCACACTGGCCGCAGGGAGTGAAGGAGGAGGAGCTGGGGCACGGTGCAGCTTCCCGTACCCTGAGCCCCCAGGCCTGGGCCGCCGTGCCCACAGGCAGGGGCTGAAGGCTCAGGGGAGGGGGGGG
>JAAGEH010000738.1:0-13043 GCA_011751065.1 Lasiurus cinereus | reverse complement strand
GAGAGAGAGAGAGAGAGAGAGAGAGAGAGAGAGAGAGAGAGAGAGATACAGATAAAACATGGTATAAATTATACCTTAGCATTCATCATGAGGAATTTGAAGTGCATTGTAAAAGTTCTTTTGATTTTGTGGCCTGTGCATAAAAATTGAAATGTATCACACAACCCTTACCACCATATTCTATTCCCAAACCAATTTTCATTACCCATAGTAAAAATAGGAATTCTGTTCATACACAGAGTCACACACATGTACATACACAAGTACTACCCTCCATCCTGCACACCACACATAACTACTGATGTGATAGAACAGTCTTTTAAGAAATGTTGCAGTGATTAATAATTAGAAGCTATGCATTTGTGAAGGAAGTAGCCATTCCTAGAACTCTGATGACAATATTTGTAGTTTAAATGAAATCTCTTATGTTATGGTGAACAGCTTTTAAAATCAGCAACTTGGTGTTGACAGATTTCACTGTGATTAAAGATTAGCTTTTGAGTTCAGAAGCTAGAAAGCCTGTACATCCCAGATAATCAGGAAAGGGTAAGTCAAGGAAGCCCTTTCCAGGTAGCCTTATCATTGAAGAAGTTAATAGCACTTGGGACAGACCCATTTAAGTGATTTGAAGTGACAAATATGGCTAAAGAAAAAGTAAGGTTGGGGGAAAAAAACCAACATCTTTCATCTAACGCTGATACAATCTTCTTACCTAAGGCAATTGCCTGTGCCCCAGTTTTCTCTGGAAAATATATGATGGTGCATAGATATACACCCTTCCAGGTAGCTCAAAGTGCTTGAGAGTCACTGTCTGCTATAACCCCTGATAGACCACAGTCAGTGCTAGGCTTGTTTTACAAATGGTGAAACAGACTTGGGAAAGTGGGGGCTTCACATTGTGAATGAGTCAGCAACAACAACATGGAAAAACATGTCATCTGGCTCCTGCCAATATATTCCTTCCATTCTGAATTGTGTTGCCTTTTAATATTTCATGGGGTTTGTGTGATTGATGAAATAAATTAAAGTGCTCCTATTAAGTCAATAAAATGTAGCCCAGTGTCTGCTAACAGTGGTTAGGGATGAGGGCCCGAGAACACTCTGCCTCCTGACCTGGACTGACTTGAGCCTTTTTACAAGGGATGCAGTGTGAGCTCTTATTCTGGAAATTCAATATATTATCATAAAATGCTTCCCTGTGTTTGTTTTATATTATTTATAAAGGACTGGAGTAGCTATTATCTCACTTTCATTCCTATTTGGAAGACAGAACAGATGTTATTACGCTTGTTATATACAAGTAGATTATAATAATGGCTGCCACTTATTGAGCCCCTTGCTGGAGCCAGATGCTCTTATATACTTGTATTGTTTCATATAATCATCAAAGCAACCCTGTGAATTAGCTCCACGCTTATGGATATGAACATGACACTCAGAGACGCTAAATAATTTGTTCAGAATCACAGATTTCAAATTTGTCAGACTCCTAAGACCCTGACACTCCCATTGTGCTACATTTCCTTTAGAATGATTTTCAGTATTAGACATGGTCTCCTAAGCCTTGTGCATGACTTCTGTTGATTTTCTGTTCTCTCCAATAAAGGGCACTCCCCACAAACCAGTCGCTTAATTTTATAATTAACTGATTAGATATGTTAAAAATTAAATTTCAATAATAATAGCAATGATCAGGCTATCCTATATAATAAAGAGGTAATATGCAAATTGACCATCACTCCAACACACAAGATAACTGCCCCCATGTGGACACAAGATGGCAGGCAGGGGAGAGCAGTTGGGGGCAATTAGGCCAGCAGGGGAGCAGTTAGGCATTGATCAGGCTGGCAAGAGAGTGGTTAGGGGTGATCAGGCTGGCAGGCAGAAGTGGTTGGGAGCCAGCAGTCCTGGATTGTGAGAGGGATGTCCAACTGCCCAGTGGGATCCAGCCTAAACGGGTAGTCGGACATCCCTCGAGGGCTCCCATATTGGAGAGGGTACAGGCTGGGCTTAGGAATACTCCCCTCCCCCATGCACAAATTTCAGGCACTGAGCCTCTAGTGATCTAAATGTTAACACATGTTAAATCACTTAAGCATCACAATAATGTACAAAGTAGTTATTATTATATGAAGTAGTTACTGTTATTCCTGGATGAGAAAATAGGCAAAGAGCTTTAGCAACTTGGCTAATTTTTTTATTCCCAGCTACAAAATTGTAGAGCCAGGACTTGAACCCAATCTGGCTCTAGAGCTTAGTTCCTATATGTGATGGTGGTAGAAAATAGAGTTCCTGCCTGGTCAGTGTGGCTCAGTGGCTGAGTGTGGACCTCTGAAGCAGGAGGTCATGGTTGATTCCCCATCAGGGCCCATGCCTAGGTTACTGGCTCAATCCCCAGTGGGGGAGGGGGATGGTGTGCAAGAGGCAGCCGATCAATGATTCTCTCATCATCTATGTTTCTCTCTGTCTCCCTCTCCCTTCCTCTCTAAAGTCAATAAAAATATATTTAGAAAAAAGAAAATAGGGTTCCTAAACTTAACAGCTTACATTTCAACAGAAAACAGGTGTAGTAGGTTCTCACAATAAATGCTACCACACCTAGCTCATGGAAGGTAAATGTTGCATGAAGATAGGAATAAGTTTGGATTAAAATTAATAATAGAGAACATAAGTGGTCTGAGAGAGTTAGTTTGCCTTTCTAAGTCATGTACTTTACTAAGGTGTAGTGATTTGGGCACTAAGGAGAAGATAGGTTCCTTCTAAGTCTTCTAAAATAAGCAGGTCACTTGGCTAACATTCAGACTCTAAATAGGTATGTGGGTTGTAGCTATTTGACCTGAACCAACTTTAAATTCCCCAGTGTTCTTGCATGATTTCAGTGGTGCTAGAATGAAAAAATTAGCGTTTCTGTAAATGCTGTGAAGTTAGACTTCATTAATACTTGGCAAAAAAAAATACTGTGAGGCCGACAGGAAGGGGATTCGTAAGTATTATATCATTCTTTTGTCAGGGTGTTCTCTTTTCCAAGCAGGAAGTGTTATGACTTGCAATTGTAAGAAGAATGTTGGGTTTCCAGATTGGCGTTCTGAGCGTGGGAGGTTCTTTCTATTAGTGCTGCGAGAAAGAAACAGGTTTGCTCTCATCTTCCCAGAAGGGTAACTATTTTAATATTACTTCGTTGGTCTCTAACTTTTAAATTACTAAATATTTAAGCAGAAATTTACTTCACAAAGTTTGAAAAATTCTTATGTGTTTTGGTAGTTAAACATTTGGAGACATTTTCTGAATCTTATTTATTCAAGTTGAATCAAATGTAAGAAAAATTTTTGAAGTTTAGAATCTAACCTGTTCTCTATATGTTGTCTTTGCTTTATTTGGTGGACCATTTTAGCAACTTAGTACTTTTAAAAAATTGGTTTTGATATCCTTAATCATATAACCATGTCTATCAAGTTAAATGACCAAAAGGTTTAAGTGACAGAAACTATTACTCTGTATTGGGAGGAGGGGATTTTAAATGCCGCTGATCCCTGTTAAATGGCTTTTCTGTATTCTTTGCAATAGAAGATAAGGTAGCTGTCATGACAACATGTCCTGATTAGACTGGTATTCTGTCTACTTTTACAAAATGACTTCTGATAAACAGTTGTCCTAATGTTTATTTGTATTTTACCAAAAAATAAAAACCATTGGTGGGGGACATTTTGGTGGTGTTATTTTATAACAGTAGTGGTAAGTGATTTTGATGTTCACAGAATTATCAGGGTTTTCCATTACATGGTGATCCTATAAGTTTTATTTCTTCTAATTTCAATATAGCTTGATATATAAATCCTGAGTCTGAGTTAAGGGTAATGTTTCAAAGTGGTTGTACTTAGTATCCTCTATGAAGTAAAAAGTGGAATATGAAATAAAATAATTTCGTTTTCAATTAACAACTGCTATATTTGAGAACCATATAAGCAGCATACGTAACACTGTGGAAGGTACTTTCAGTGACTAATAGATAAGCTCTCAACTTAGCTCAAAGTCTAAGCTGAAGTTGTATATCTAGCAATTTCTGAGTTGTACATCATAATATTTGATTTGAGCATGTTAACTAGTCTGATCCTGCCTTGTGGCTTGTGTGTGTGTTGCCCTTCGCTTCAATGTTAATTTTCTAAGGAAAGGAGAATGGAAATACCCCTCAGGTGTGAAGATTAATTAATTTCAGCAGCAGCAGATACGTTTGGATATTTTTGGAAAGTGTCAAGATTTATTTAGGAAATATGGAAAGAAGTAGACCTTTTTAAAAGGAGAGTGCACTATTTCAAGCCAAGCAATTAATACACCTTAGATTTGTAAAGATGGGGGAAGGAGTAGTAGTATTTGTTATCTTTGGGTTTGATATAGTTTTCTTCATCACAGTAAAGGGGCTTTTATGATGTCATTAAGATGTACATTAAATATCTACAAAATTCTTGCTGGCAAGAATTTAAAGAATGTCTCCAATCTGACTAAATTGAATTAAGTGTTTTTTTTATTGGAAAAGTTACAAACTTATTTTTAGATAGCCATTGCTTTAAGATCATATCTCTTTTTATATATATAAAATATACAAAAGAAAGGAAAGGAAACTTTCCTTAAAATGAGTATTGGATATTCCTCCAGGAAATGACACAGGCTTGGGTGCCCTTTGGGATTTAAGTGACTCATAGGTATTGGTGCTTGAAAAAAAAAATCAGAATCTAGCATATGATAGATTTTAGAATAAAATAGAAGTACCAGTATTTCTATAAAATTAAATCCTGGGATCTCTGGGGTTTGCTTTAAAATAATTCAGGATAGGGAAAAGGAAGGAAGGGAAGTGGGCAAAAGAAGACAAGGGACAGGAAGGGAGTATAGATGAAGCCGTTGTGGGAAATTCCTGATAAATGTAGACTTTGAATGATGGGTTTATGGGTGTTTGTTTAATTATTTTCTCTTGCCTTTGTATATATTGAACATTTTCATAATAAAGATTTTAAGTATAGCTTTAATTTGGGACAATTTACATGTATTTCTAAATGTTACTTTTGTCTATAAATTGCAGGCTTGTCAAAACATAATTTGTACATGATGTGTATTATAATGGTGAAATGTGCTTCTGGATTGCCAAAATTATTGCAAGTAAAAACTGTTTCTGAAAAAATTCTTTCCGTTTGACTTGCAGCTAAATTTTAAGGACAGGTTGCAGACATCTTGAATTTTGCAGTAGCTTGAAGTATTAATCAAGAGTAGATAGTTAAAACATACTAGCAGGCCAACTGCGTGAGAAGAATGTGGGAACGTTATTATGCTTTGACTATTTTGTTCACAGCTTTCTCTAATAGATTATACATTTTTAAAACCACATGGACAATTATTTCGCCTGTGTAATGTTTAAGTTCCACTCACTTTTCCTATTGCCTCTATCAGAGTTTATTCAACAAACATTTTGTAAGTGCTTATTGTGAGCCAAGAAACAAAGTTAAGGTGCCAATACTGCTTCCAAGGAGCTCACACCTTTTTTTCTAATGGCTTAGTTGTAGATATTAGAGAGATAGGAAGAAGGCTAAGACAGTTTGGGTTTAACTCTATACAACCCCATGCATTACTTTGCAAATAACTGCCATCTCTACTCCCCTGCCCTTGTTATTGAAATATATTTTTATTTCAGAGAGAGGAAGGAAGAGGGAGAGATAGATAGAAACATCAATGATGAGAGAGAACCATCGATCAGCTGTTTCTTGCACACTCCACACTGAGGATGGAGCCTGCAACCCTGGCATGTGCCCTGACCAGGAATCGAACTGTAATCTCCTGGTTCATAGGTCGATGCTCAACCACTGAGCCAGCTGGGCTCCCCTGCCCTTCTTAATAACCCTTCATACTTCTCATGCATCCTCAGGGCAGCATACATGCAGGAGATAGCAATCTCTCCTTCACATTAAATAATAAGCTAATGTTTAATTCTCCTTAATGTTATTGGATGAACCCAGGGCAAAAATTGCAATTTTGAGTAGGCTGCTACTTATGGTTGAATAACAGGTAGAGTTAGCCTTTAGTCACTGATGGAACCTTCCCAAGTTTGTTTTCAATTGATTTAGAATTTGAAACATATTTTTTCATGGAAATAGTAGCTAAAGTATTTTAGGTCACTTCACAAATGCCTCTCAAATGGTATTCTATGTTAACCTAAAATGTTAGGTTTTTGTGCATAGTTACTAAATATATCCAGACTTATGTTCCATCAGCCAATTGCTTTAATCTTTAGTCATGAATACTGTATAGCCTAACAGCATATATTCGTACACGGGGCATAATGTTCCTCAGCCCAGCCTGCACCCTCTCCAATCTGGGACCCCTCTCACAATCCAGGACTCCCAACTGCTCGCCTGCCTGATTGCCCCTAACCACTTCTGCCTGCCAGCCCAATCACCAGCTAACCACTCCCTTGTAGGCCTGGTCTCTCCCAACAGCCCTCCCCTGCTGGCCATCTTGTGTGTTGGAGTAATGGTCAATCTGCATATTACTCTTTTATTAGATAGGATAGAGGCCTGGTGCATGGGTGGGGGCCAGCTGGTTTTCCCTGAAGGGTGTCCCAGTTCAGGGTGGGGGTTCCCTTGGGGCATAGGGTGGCCTGGGTAAGGGACCTGTGGTGGTTTGCAGGCCGGCCACATGCCCTGGCGACCCAAGTAGATGCCCTGGTATCTGGGATTTATTTATCTTCTACAATTGAAACTTTGTAGCCTGGAGCAGAGCCAAACCTCCTGGTTGCTCTGTGGCCACAGCCATCTTGGTTGGTGTTAATTTGCATACTCACTCCTGATTGGTTGGTGGGCATGGCTTGTGGTGTAGCGGTGTGGTGGTTAATTTGCATATTACTCTTTTATTAGATAGGCGTATGTAGCAGTATCCCCTGTATAGTTTTACCAATTTTCAGTTGAAATGTCAAGAACTGTAGAACTACCAGATTTAGGCTTGAAAAGGAACTTTGCTAAGGAAAGTGTGCTGTACATGTTGAATATTACTTTCATAGAAGTTTGCTTATCATGTTGATAACAGTAAGCAATTTTTAATAATGCTGAGGTGCTGGAATAATGAACAGTGAAATCCTTTACCACTTCTTCCTTCTGCTTTAACCTTTCCTGAACTTTCAGAACTAGGAAACCGTCACACACATGTGAGGACATTTAGAGTCTGACTCATTTGTTTTGACTTGAAGAGTAACAAATCATTCAATTGAGAAAGAGACATATAACCTCTTAAGCTGTTGTAGTTACTCCTTTTCCAAAAGTCTGTTAAAGTTTTCTAGATGGAAACAAACAAAACTTCAAACCACATGCTCCTTGGGAAAAATCAGTTGGTTATAACTAAGAAGCTTTGGGTACCATAGTGATTGATGGCTTATACATGAAAAAAAAAATCCTAAAATAAAAGGCAAATTACATAGATACTTGAGTGTTTGTTTATGTTTACAGTAACACGAAGTTATTAGCACTGATACAGTAGGAGTGGCTATTCACAGCACTTAACATTTAAGAGGCTGAAATTAAGCAATATTAAGGATAGTGCAGCACCAGCACATCATATGTAGGAATAAATGTACCACAAGAGAAATTAAGCATATGTGCCCTCTATTGTCAGTACCCATTTAACACCACTGTTTGGAAGAAAGAACTTTTAGACTGTATACAGGGTGAAGCAAAAAGTCAGTTTACAGTTGTGAGTACACAAAACAATTTATTTTTCTGTTTTTATTTATTAATCATTGTAGATACTAACTGTAAACCAATTTTTGCCCCACCCTGTATATACTCTTTACTGAACCCGTTGCCTATATCCTATATGCTTTGCACAATTACAGTTTTGGTGATTTCAGTTCAAGTATTAAGTGAATCCCTTATCCTTCAGTGAACACAATTTAGTATTAGCTAGGGAGGGGTCACTATCTACATTTCCTGACAACCATTCATACTTCAGAATATCATGGTCATGTTTGTTAGGAGCTTTTAAATTATCTTCCATAGGCTATAATAGGCATGGGCCTTCTTTCCACAAAGCAGTGGGTATGTAACCACTTTGTTAATGTTTTTATGGTAAGAGTAGTTAATTACATTCTCTCACACATACTCTTTTAATTTTACATTTGCTGCATAGCTCCACCCTTGGCAAAGTCCCTTAACTACCCTAGGCTCTTGTTTCATCCCAATTACAATTTTAATAATCATTGGATATTGGGCATGCTGGGAATTATTCGATCCTCGAAACTTGGCAGGCAATTGGAATATTTTTTGAGCCATGCCTCTGTACCCAGCATCCAGCAACAGATTATTATGGGTGTACAAGAGAGGAAGATGAAGTTTAGACTCTGTTGTTGAAAAACAACCTTGAAATAAGACTTGCAGATCAAGTGGTTAGATAAATATTTCTGAGCTGTTCATAAAAGAATAATCTCTCTTTTCTTGGGGAAGATTATTTTCTTCAACCAAGGCTGAGGATCTGTGTGGAGGAGGCAGGTGAACTGAATCAGATAGGATAGTGGATGTCTCAGCCCCATTGTCTTCACATCTACTAATATAACTATAGGTAGGAATCTATAATTAAATTGCTAAATTTTATGGCAAGATTTTAAATGCTGTGGGAGTTGAAGAAAAAAAGCAGAGGTGGAGTCATTGGGAAACATGATTTGGGAGAGAGTGAGGCTTCTACTGAACCTTGAAGTTTGAGTAGAATTTGGATCAGGAGAGAAGAAAAAGGAAGGGGAGAGCATGATAAATGTGAGAAGCAGATACACAGAGAGGGGGTTCATAGTAGGAGAGGGCAAGGAGGGACAGGATAAAATAAAAGGTACTGAGTGTTGTTGAAAGGTAAAATGGGTTAGATATGACTAGTAGGACCATTCTAGAGGACTTGGAATATCATCAGGCAGAGATTAGATTTAGACAGAGATTCTGTTTAGACAGAAGCAATTAAAGCTTCCTGAAATGGGAGACTGACATCATCAAAATGGTTGTAGGCACTAGTTGTGGGTTATTTTTTATTCAAATGATATTTATTGAGAATGCATTGTGTCCTTACATTACACCAAGTGCTCTGGTGAATACAGAGATTAATACACTTATATCTCTAATAAAGTTTATAGTCTTGTTGGTGAAATATATTCATTCAGTCTTGGTTGAGGAGGCTATTTAGCATTAATGGTTGAGAATACTGACTCTGGTGTCAGGCAGACCTGGGTTTGAGACCTGGTTCTGCCTCTCTATGTGACTTTCTTTATGCATGTTATTCAAATTCTCTAAGCCAGTTTGATCTTCTGTAAAATGGGAGTAACAGTATCACCTGGTTCATAGAGGTTTTCTGAGAAGTAACTTGGATAATGCATATAAAGCATTTGGTACAGACCATGTAAATAATAAGTTCTCATAAATGTTAGCTGATATAATATAAACTTATAATGATATGTTATTATATTGTCTAAATTGTTATAATTACCTACTCTGGAGACACTGGGAATATGAGGATGAATGGGATATAGTAGCATCTATCAAAGAACTTTGTGTAGTAGTATTAAATGCTATCATTGTGGTGACTATATTTTCCCATTCAAAAATTGGTACATATGGTTTGAGAGTAAAACGATATTTAAAATTAAAAGAATCCAGCACTGGCTATAATAGAAGAAAACACAATTCTCTAAGAGTACTGGGAAGAGAGAATTTTTGTCTCAGATGGGACAGTCTGAAGAGACTTCCTTAAAGATGCTCTTAAAGGATAGATAGGAGATGGGTGTAGAGCATTCCACAGAGAAGGACTGAAGATGAGGAAATACATGGTCTGCTTGAGGAAAGGGGTATCTTTGTAGTGTGTGATTCAAGAGTGCAGTGCATGTATATGGGAAATAACATTGGGAAGATAGGCAGGTATCAATATAGAAAAGTGTAGGGCCTTGAATGTTGTGCTTCAAAGTTGGCTTTTTTGTATGGAATATATCATAGATCTGCTCTTCAGAAAGTTAGTGTAAAGATTACACTGGAGGGAAACAAGACTATACAGATTAGCTTAAAAGGCTTTTGGAGTAGGCCAGACACGAAATGATAAAATTGTATGATGGAAGAATCCAGTGATTTATTTCAGTCCCAAATTTGTAGATCTGAGGCTGAGGAAAGTAGGCAAGTTAAAAAAGCGACCTGATTTAGCAGGAGAGAGCGTTGAAAGTGGGGAAATAACATAGCAATAAGTTCAATTGTAGATACTCAGACTTTTCCTGACTGAAATCCTCCTCACTGAGCTTCCTTCTCCCTTGGCCAGAGGGTCAAGTCCAGTTTTTTATTGTAGCCCTTCTAAGTTGGACCTGACTTTCTGCTCCAGTTGTCTGTCACAAACCCTAGGCACAGTGCTCCAACTACACTGTCTTTCTCCACTCCAGAATGGCATCTCCTCTCTGTCTCTGTGCCTAGAATGTCTTTACCAGTGATATCTGTCTCAGGTATTCCTACTTATGTTCTAAGATAAAGTTCAAAAGTTACTGGCTCTGTAAAACCTTTCCTGAGGCCCACCACTCAGTAAATATGACTGTAATAGCATGATAGCACTAATATTATGCCTTTGTTTTTCTATCTGTTTTCTTCACTAGACAGGTCCCCAAGAGAATGGCTTTGGATCCTCGTTTTCTATATCTGCGGTACCCAACATGCCTGGTACCTACCAAGCCTTCAATTATCGCTTGACTATCCTATATAATAAAAGTGTAATATGCAAATAGACCAAACCACAAAACCACTGGTTGCTATGACTCACACTGACCACCAGGGGGCAAACGCTCAATGCAGGACCTGCCCCCTAGTGGTCAGTGCACTCTCACAGGGGAAGCACTGCTCAGCCAGAAGTCAGGGTCACACCTGGCTAGTGCATTGGTGGTGGCGGTAAGAAGCGAGGGGTCCTGGACTGGGGAGAACCCCAGACTGCAAGAGGGATGTCTGACTGTGGGCCTAGGCCCAATCCCTGGGGGGAGCGGGCCTACACTCGCAGGAAGACATCCCCCAAGGGGTCTGGGACTGCGAGAGAGAGCAGGCCGGGCTGAGGGGACCCCTGCCCCCAGTACACAAATCTTGGGCACCTGGCCTCTAGTAAATAAATAAGTGGGTGAATGTGGTAGACATTCAAGTTGAAATCTAAAGTCATTCATGGGACTGGCTGGAGTAGGTGAGCTGTAGCTCAGAGTGTTACACGTCTGTCTGACATGGAGACTAGTGTTGTTGACTTGCCTAACTAGGGAGAGGCAGGGTAGCAGTTTCTGTTGGTATAGGTAGGTATGTGAAGTGTGGGTGTTCTAAAGCTCTGCCTTTTTTGGGTGGAGGAAGGGGATACATACACACCGTTTTGTTGAATATTCACACATAGCAGTGATTGTGGTGGTTTTTCTTTTCGTTTATAGTAAAATATTGTATTCTTCTATGTTTTATTCACTCTGTTGCTCTCTTCATGATATTAGCTTAAGTATATGTTGCCAGATCTCTGATTTAAGGAATCACCCTTTCTTTCTCAATTCTATTTACCTGGTGTACTAGTGGCTGGGATAGTCTCTGATGAATCTATCCCCTGCTATTTTCTTTTAGGTGCCTTTCAATTTCAAGAAAAAAAATAATAAAGTTCATGATCAACTCTTGATTATCCAGGGATGAGTTTCCCAACATGTGTGCCCACGTTGTACTGAATGACACAGATTAGTAAATAGATTACTCAATCAGATGCATTCCTAAAGTGAAACACCTTAGGGGAAAATAGGCACCCCCTCCTCATCCCCGGCAAATACCTTTCAGAATTTGAGTAATAGTTTCTGGTAGTTATTTGCAGGTACACCTTTCTCAACAAAGATTTGTGTTCAGGGTTAAGTGTAGTTAAATAAGCCAGTGGAGTGGTTTCATAATTGCCGTATTGTTAGTCAAACTCCATAATTAGGGATGACTTCATAGGCATAAGATTCCTCTATGGGTGACGCCCTAAATTCAGACCCTGTTGTACACTATATACTTTTATGAAAAACAAGCAAACAGGGTTTGTCTGCTTTTGTTTTATTGCCATATTTGAAAATCTCTTTTCCTGCGCCTCAGATGTTTAGGGAGAGAGAGGGTTTGCTTTTTCCCTTTATAGAGGAGACAGGCTTAGGAGCTAGAGACCCATTAAAGTCCTTTGCAGATGAGAGAATTAAGAAACATCCAGAGACCCTGGGAGATTTTACTGTTGATTAATATTTCATTTGGTAAGTTGAAATGGAAGGAAAATATATTTCTATTTATTTACAAAATATATTAGCTCTATCTCTATGTGTATCTCTCTCTTCATGTAAATAAAGTTGACTTTTGTAGGAAAGTGATTTTCTTTTTGCATGTAAGTCACATACTGTGAATTTGAGGTTGAATTTTTTTATTCAGCAAGTAATATTTACTGTTTACCTCTTCACCTTTAATTTTTCTTATTTATTTTATTTTTTATTAATTCTTTTATTGATTAAGGTATCACATATTTCCGTTTTAAAATAAATCTTTATTGTTCAGATTATTATATTTGTCCCTCTTTTTCCCACCCACAGCTACCCTCCACCTGGCTTCCACCCCTCCCTATGCCTTTACCTCCTCCCCTTTGTCGTCATCCATAGGTTTATGATTTTTGTCCAGTTTCCCCCTGCACCCCCCTCACCCTTTTTGCCCTGAGAATTGTCAGTCCACTCCCTTTCTGTGCCCCTGATTCTATTATATTCACCAGTTTATTCTGTTCATCAGATTTTTTATTGACTTGATTTTTAGATTCACTTGTTGATAAATATGTATTTGTTGTTTATAATTTTTATCGTTACCTTTTTCTTCTTCTTCCTCTTCTTAAAGAGTATCTTTCAGCATTTCATATAATACTGATTTGGTGGTGATGAACTCCTTTAGCTTTTTCTTATCTGTGAAGCTCTTTATCTGCCCTTCAATTCTGAATGATAGGTTTGCTGGGTAGAGTCATCTTGGTTGTAGGTTCTTGCTATTCATCACTTTGAA
>JAAGEH010000737.1:0-12034 GCA_011751065.1 Lasiurus cinereus | reverse complement strand
CATGAGGAACTGTATGAAAAGGTCACAGCATTAAAACAGGTTGAGAACCACTCATCCAGATGCCAATGACACGCAGAAAGACTTCCCTAACAACACAATCACTAATGACTTAGATGTCCAACAACCGAGAATACATGACAAGGAGCAACAGTGAAGGAAAGAGCTAAATCCCCCAAATTAAAAACAAACCGAGAGCACAAACACGAGCAATCTCACAATACACAACAAAGATACCCTACAGTGAAAGAGGAAGTTGACTCACTGGGATGCATGGAGGAGGGGGAAGGAAATCTTTGGGATGAAATGGCTAGAACCATTCCTGGGACGAGCCACATAAAGCAAGCAGAATAGCCCGTCTGGTCAATCTCACAGGGAAAGATGGAAACACACTTGGCACCATTGCCTGCGATGGCCTTACATGGTCCTATAAAGCATCAATATTCATAACAAGAATCGGTCCTTCGAGTAGTGACCAATATCAGGCAACACACATGGCCTGCACACACCAGAGTAGTCACTGGGACATATCACACACAGAGACAGAACACCAAGACACCAATGCTGGATGGACCTAATGCAGCATGCATGCGAAAGGAAGAGATGTGGCATGGGTGGGTGATGCTGGAGGGCCTGTGGGTGAAACCTAGCCAGCCAAGGGAAAAATGGCTTTTAGAATGGCGTCCTGATGCAGGTGGTCAGGGTCCCCAGAGATGACGCACAGCAAACACAAGCCCAGCCAAATGCATATGCAGTGCCGACAAACCCAAAAGACCCCTGACCCACACAGACATACACACCATGGCAATGGGGGGGGGGGCGAGAATACACAAAGGAATCCCATGATTGAACTGCTGCAAAGCAGCAGCGGAGGAGGGGGAGTGTTTGTCTCCCATGCTTTAGGGCAAAGGGAAACAGTGGCATTGGGTCTCATGACACTGTTCAGCTCTATAAAACCCATGAAGACACAGCAAGTGGAGGGGATAATCCTAAATACCACAAAATGTCATCAAAACCTGGGATGCAAGGACATGAGGGAAAGTCTTCACTAGGCCCCAGCATTCCTAGTGCTTCACTGCATTGACATGGCAAACAACTGCTACCTCACATACAAACATAGTCTACAAAGGTTAATAAAAAAAATCTTTTCTGGAAATTGCTCTTGTCATCTTCTCCATTTTTGACATAAATCGGTTTCCTTGGCCTAGATGTTCACACAACAACATTTTACGCGGGGATTTCATGATCACAATGACAAATGAAAATGAATTTTTAAGGAAAAAATTATTTTAAAACAACTAAGCATTAAAGGAATGGACTTACACGATAATATTTGACTATCCCCCGTTTTTAGTCAATACGAGGCATTTGGATATTTTTAGTGCAGTCTTCATATACTTCTGTTTGTGACTTTTACATACTAATAAGATTGCTTTCCACTCCTAACATGTGAAACAATTTTACTGTGAGATCAACCATCCAAAAAGTTTGAGTCAATGGTTCACAAACACATTTTTCTACAGCAAAAAAAATTTTTTCTCTCAATAGTCACTTAGTTCAATTACACTATTGAACTGGGTCTCAAAGAAGATTCATTTTTTCATTCACTTCACCTTCATTAACCCTACCTTATGGACAATAAAGGATACGAACTTTCTCACATGAGTCTTTCACTTTATAGAACATGGACCGGGGAGGCAAAACCGCAACTCATTCACTTTCTTTTCACAGGAATAATACATTCCATTTTCATTCCTTCTGAACATGTTACAAGGAAACCTGTCTTAATTTCCTTACAGAATCATTTTCAGGATACAGACACTGGCTATTAACAATCTTCAGATTATTTTAAAGGATCCCCTCAGGATTGCTGACATACACACAAGGAGAATGCCGAGTTTCCAGAACTTGCTTACAACACTTATTCAAATGCCTTACAAAGGCATTAGCTGACTCAAAGGAATATGGTTGCCCTTGGGGATGTCAACATGGCCACCCCCATCGGAGCAGAAAGCTCCAAGTGGACAAATGTTAAATCGCGGTCATGTTGCACTTCCACACCAACAAAAATATGACTAGCTCTTTCTCCTCTTTATTTCAATACTTTAAAAAATTGTTACCTTTTCATGGAACTAAAAACCTTCATTACAATGTCACGAGTTCATTTAGTGAACTCATTAAAGTGCAGATATTCATGGGAAAGACAAGGGAAACTTAGTAAATGTTTACGACTCATTCAATAGCACCAAATAGTTACCCTGCCTATAGCTGCATAAACAAGGCAGGTGGCTAGGGGCTTTTGGGAATTTTACATTACGTCTAAACGTTTGCCTCTTGCAGTTTAACAAATTCTTTGCCCTCCTTACAAGAAACAACCTTCAGGATATTTAATGGATGGAGATAAATAAAATATATTCATTCATTTTAATTTCAGAAAGCTTTCCATGCTATTTCCAGCATCAAACGGTTGTATTAAAAAAAAATACATTTTTTTTAAGAAACAGACAAACAGACTTTGTAAAACATTTCAGGGACCGTCAAATTACCAAGACTTATTCTAAGAGTCTTCAAATACACTTGCAAATACAAATATACATACATATATATTTATAAAGATCATTGAAACGTTATAGACTTCAATTGTCTTGATCTATATCAATTGCACTGAAACTCCTTCACACGTTTATTCCTCTTTTTTAATAATACCAATAACTAACACATATTAGATTCCTAATGAGCACAAACACACACAAAAATTTACTTTCTCAGAAATTCATTCTTAGACTCTAGGCATTGACTTACCGCAAATACATCATTTCTCCCACTTCAATCACAATCGGAGACGTTCACAGCTTCACATGGCACAAATTAAATACTTACCATGTCTCAAATCAAAATAATACTTTTACATTTTTAAACATACATTTCAAAGAAAATACAACACACATTCCAAGACTACATTCACTTCTATCTTCTACACTTCATGAAGCATAGTCACATTAACATGTCACTATTTCATCATTTCAAAAGATTGACATAAAACTTATTTCATTTATGATTTAAACTTCAAACTTTTTTACTTTCCAGCCCACAGGCCTGGCATGGCCGCTACCTTTTAAGGGAACTACTTTTTGATTCTACAGATTGCCTTGAGAAACCAGCCTCTATTTTTCAGGGGTCATATACGACACTTTCCTTAACAGAAAAACAATATTGCTTTTTTTTTCTCGACATACACATAGAAAACACTAAAGCTCAGCTCAATAACTACATGGAAAATGGAAAAATACTTTACAGGTGAGCACATTCGTTTTTAAAATGATATTTTTCTTAACACGGGCACACAAATCCCCAAAGCATGTCTCACTACACTTAACACAGCATCCTTCAGCTTTCTAAATACTTTTAAGCATTTCACAAGATACATCTCTTAACTGACATCCGAGATAACCCATACTTTACACCCAGCTAATTCAATTGGCACCGATCCGCTCCTCTTCCTTACCTTATCGATTCCTTTCATCTGTCGTGCGCACACTTCCTCGAGGGACCCCCTCGCTTCTTGCCTCTCCACTCACTCCCTCTTTCCGGGGTGAAAAATGTAGCTACCTGTTTCTCTCTTTCCACGGCCAGCACAGAAACACAGCGGCTTCACTTACTCAGTAGAGGACCTAGGGATTCACAAACACAAAAAACAAACACACAAATTTGAAGGAAAAAGCTGGGGATGGGTGACACCACCTTCTTCTTTGGTGGAGGGACAGGGACCCAGAGCACGTACAGCAAGTTGGATTTATACCCACAAATCACACAAAGGGTCACGAAAACTTACCATCAAAGGACATGATAGAAATTCTTCAGTAGAACCGAGCATTCCTAATGCTTCACTGCATTGACATATCAAACACACACCACCCGACACGTGGCCAAAGGAAACAATCAGTACCGACAACACATACACTTTCTTGCCCACATGTGTATCCAACACAAGCCTCTGCCTGCTTCTTCCCACTCAGGTGACAATCATTCCAACCATTGACCACGTGCCTTCCCGGAGGGCCCTCTACAACTACCATTAAGACTGCCATCCTAATCCTTCAACTTTCAGGGCAACACACCGACCCATGCCACCTACCTCCCACCAGCATCACCACCAATTGGGAAAAGACCATGACAAACACTGTCCACCAGTCAGGCACACACAGCTATAAGCCCTCGGCCTTCCCTCGAAAAATTCAACCACTGACAACGCTGGAATAGAAGACTGGGGAAGAAGGGAAGGAGGGAAGAAGGGAAGAAGGGAGGAGATGAGCAAGGAGAATAAAAGAGAACGGCAAACACAACATACGGCTCAAAAACCTTTCACGCACTCCTCATCAAAGCCTCGTACAATGACACTGGCTTCAGGAATCTTTCACATCAACAAAGTATGGCAGATAGGGAAAGGACAAGAGAAGGAACAGTGTCCTACGGGGCTCAGAAACACTTTTCCACAAGCAATGCAGGCTCGCCTCAGCTCCGTGCTCCACGACAGCCTGACACACACAAGTCCAACCAGCCCTCTCCCCAACGCGACAGTCACAGTGGACTACAACGCCCCACCCCACCCCCCTGCAGCACACAATACTCAACATCTGCCAAGCAATACATACCCCTGATCACACTAAAAACGAAACGGGACAACAAAATAAACAAACACCTACCAAACGACCCTGACACCTCCGTGGCCTAAGCTGGAGACAACAAATGGGACCCCTACAACCAACCTGCTCTCTCCACTGAACGGGCCTCTCAATCTCCAAACACCCTGTAGCTGCCATCCATGGGCAGGCGCTTGCCCACGCTCCTCCTCATTCCACTCTCACACGACAAGTCACTCGCATATGACCTCTACAACTACACTTCCTCTTCTCATTTGATGCTCCAATTTGAGGACCAGATCACCTCACCACCGCTTGCCCACGACCATGCCCTTCACAGGACCTGGCAAGGAACAACAAACTCAACCTTCCCCTCCCTCCCTCCTGAAGCTACTACCTACACTCCTCGAGAAGGGACACACATGACACCCACACACGTGTCCTAACACCCACACGCCTCGGCCCGTCGTGCGACCTCCGTCCACACCAATAACACACACAACCCAGTGCCACGACTGCCTACACACTATGCCCACACACCTGGAGGAAAATAAACCACATGCCACCCAGTGATATCAGCACACACAAACCCTCATCCTCCCCATTTCAGCCTGACTATGATCATGCAAACATCCACAACGGACACACAGGTGCCCACTCTGACTGCCTGCCTGCCCGCCCATTCAACATCCCCAGCCCCGTTTGCATACCTAAAGGGTTTTACAAACAGACGCCCTGCTTTCCTGCCAATGGCCCATCGCTGCTTCCTTTCCATAATACCATAGGAAAAAGCAGCGCTGGCATATCAAGAACGCCTTCCACACACACACACACTACATTGCAAAACCCGTCAACTGCCCTTTCACAAAAATTTGGTCTTTCTGCTTCGCCTTTCCAACCCACTGCCTGATCCTCAACTGAAACCTACAATGGCAGCACAACACAAACACACACAACACACTTATGGAAATCATTACCTTGCCCAACAATAAAAAACATGGACGATGAAAAATGCACTCAAAAAATGGACATCTTCACAGAAACTCAGCTGTCTTGCCCACATTTTCATCAAACGCTCCAATAGTTCCGCTGCATAGCACATGCACCTTCTTGGACAATACTTAACTGCTTATGATGGAAACTAACTGGACCACTGTAAAAAATAAAAACATAGGAAATCACAAGCATCTTCTCAGATAACTTTCTTAACTCTTTCCCTTGGAAGGAAACAACACGACTCCTTTGTCGCATAAATGCCTCTCTCCTACATCCCCACATCACCTAGGACTGCAAAAAAGGGGGGTGGCACCTCTGAACCCTTGCTTTAGGTTTCACTGTCCCATGACAATCAAAACTTGCTCAACCAACAAACGCCCACCAAACGGCTACCGCACAACACAATCAATCATGCTCCAAAGACACAAAAGGGCTCCACAAAACATGCCACCAAGGCAAAAAACCCTAAACATCTCAAGCACCTCCACAAGGAACATGTACTGTCACAAAAAGGGAGTTCTAGGGGGATATCAGCGACAGCACTAAGATTCTCAAACCCACACTCACACAACAGTACTCATCTTGCTCACAACAAACCTACGCCCCCTCCTGACCTTTCTAAGAACCACAGGGACTTCCTCCTGCAAAATCAGGGCAACATCAAGCAACTACTTGGGAGGGACATACTGCCCTTGCCTTCTCACAACAACATGCGTTGCAAACTCCTAAATGCTTCCTTACGAATAAGCGATGCTGATGTTCAAGGGGGGGAAAAAGAAAAACTAAACATCTGAATCATTTCAGAAACTTTCCACCACTCAAACTCACAAACAAGACCAAAACCTACCACACACAGTCAGGATCCTCATCAACATTCTGGGGAATCTTTCAGTAACTCGCTGCCTTTGAAAAACCCTCGGCCTTTGCAAGATCTCTTTGACCAACAAATAGCAATTCAAAAAGGGACAAACAGAGACAAGAAAACAGCTTCCACAAAGACACACAATACCACTTGACACACATTCAGACTTCCACATTCTCAAGGACGAACAAGGGACTAGGACTCGGAAGCCCACCACAAAAACCTGGGACCTACAAAACACGTACAAAACATACATTCAAAAATAGCAAGGCAGATATAGGACAATCTCCTGCCATCACTTCTTCAGCAAAACTGGTTCAAGAAACATCTCTCCTGAGAAATCCACGTGAACACCTAGCGTTTCCACCACAATGACAAGGACACAACACTCACACAACAACAGCCAGGAATGGGGACAATGATCTACACAGTGGCGCTGGAATGCTTTATTTTAAAAATTTTAACTCAAAAAAACAAGATGCACAATGAAAAACTGGAAGAAAACCAGGCACAAAAACCTCTGGGGTGGCTGACAAAGAAAAGAAAAACCTTAGGTGGGTGCAGCAGACTTAACAATCATCCATTGATGTGATCACAATCACAATACAGATACTTGACATCCGAGACAGGGGGCCGGGGCTGCGCCCTCAGGGGGCCACAGGAACGGAGTTTCAAAGAATATACACTTCACAACTAGGTCCTCTCAGATGCAAAACCACAATAGGCACGCATTAAAATGCAAATGCATCCTATTCAGGAAACAGATTGCATCAGGAAGTACGTGGCTACCCAGTAGCAATCATTTGCATTTCAATCTTTAATTTTCACACCATCTTGGCGGGTGCCTTTAGGTCTCTTCTGTTGGGGGTGATGCTGACCAACACGTCCTTCGCTTACTCAGGAAAAACTGGCCTAAAAACCATACAGGAAACCCATCCACGAGTCTCCAGACTGCAAACACCCCATCAGCTTTGTCCTCATACAAAGTGCGCAACGCACTTCCATCCATCAGGGACTGACTCCAACTCGGCACTAAATCCTCGGGTTCAAAACACAGCCCAGGGGGGCGGGGGGATTGGGGATGGGGGAGGCCAGCATGTCCGATGTGATTCACCGATTCATTGGGCAAAGCTTACATACACTACACACCCCATAACAGGGACTTGTCTCATATAATGAAACACCTGGGGATGGATGCCTGGGCTTCCAACGTGGAACCTGGACCTGAGGACAAGGGGGACACATGGGGACACACTGAGTAGGACCAGCTAAAGTAGCTTGCCTCAGAAATTGGCTGCCTCAGGGACATCACGTCTCAACACCAACACTCATTCCAGCAAAACACCTGACCATGCTTCACATGGGAATGCATTCGTGTTTTCGGTGAAGCACGCACTAGGACGAAGCCTCTTGCTCCTCACACATTTCCATTTTACCTTACAATAAAAAAAAAATGGAACCTTCTCAGATCGCTGACAGAACACTTGAGGAGGGCCCACCTTCACCTACACAAAACATGCACAGGATCAACACCTGCCACAGGGGACGTGACAAATAACAATACACCTTTGGCCTTAGCACCACTCGCCTGGGGGGCGCTCACACCATACCCCCGAAAAGAGCCGCAGCCAAACTTGCTGCCCAGTCACTATCCCCACATCAAGGATCGCACACAAATCTCGCCATCAAACACTCACACACAAACTTTCTTATCAGCGAGGACTTGGCGACACCTACTGGGCAATACGGGAAAGGGCGTTACAACGCCAGGCCTCTCAGCACCACGGACAGAGACACGGTGCTTGCATGAAGTTTCAGCACCACGGACAGAGGCACAATGGATGGCACAAAGTTTCGGAGTGGGAAGTGAGCAAGTGTACAATGCTCTGCTCTCCTCCATCATTCCATTCCAAACAACAGATTTGCAATACCAATGCATGTTTTCTTTTTCAAATAAATCTCATTTTAGACTATAATATTCACACATGGAGTGCAAGAAAAAAAAACAGGAGAACCTTTAGGTTTCAAAACACCTCCCTGGACAATACTTAACTGCTTACGATGCAAACTAGCTGGACCACTGTAAAAAATAAAATCAGAGGAAACCACAAGCACCTTCTCAGATAACTTTCTTAACTCTTTCCCTTGGAAGGAAACAACCCGACTCCTTTGTCGCATAAATGTCTCTCTCCTACATCCCCATATCACCTAGGACTGCAAAAAAAAGGGGGGGGGTCACCTCTGAACCCTTGCTTTAGTTTCACTGAGCCATGACAACCAAAACTTGCTCAACCAACAAACGCACACCAAACCGCTACCGCACAACATAATTGTAAGGTTGCAATAATCAGGATTGGGCCGGGAAAGAGTTAACACAGCTTGCCTTAAAATTATATCCCCCAGTTACATCCTATTATTGCAGTCTCAGGGTTGAGAACAGGGTGGAAACTCCCAGGATGCTGTAACCCAGGTGCAGGTTGATAATCTTGTGTAGCGAGACAGCCTGTAGCTAAATTGCGAAAGGGGACATGGCCCAGATGTCCCAAGAGACTAACCCAGAGATAACCACCAGCCCATCCTGTTATCCTGTTATCGCAACCCCATGGTAACCAGAAATATGCAGAGTCTGTAGATTATGAGATGTGTGCAGGTATGAGGAAATAAAACTCTGTGTTGACCTCTGTATAACCCTGTTGCTTGTTACATAGTATATAAGCTCAGCTTTGTATTGACTCGGGGCTCTCAGCCTCTGCTCTGTTTTCAGAGTATGTTGTGAGCCCCAGCATGCTTGGTGAATAAACCCTTTGCTGTTTGCATGAGAACGTCTCTTGGAGCCTTCCTTTGAGCGGCGAGGGTTTCGACCCTAACACAATCAATCATGCTCCAAAGACACAAAAGGGCTCCACAAAACACTCATCCAAAGCAAAAACACCTAAACATCTCAAGCACCTCCACAAGGAACATGTACTGTCACAGAAAAGGGGGTTCTAAGGAAATGAACCTTTGGGGAATATCAGCGACAGCACTGAGCTGGTCAAACCCACACTCACACCACGGTACTCATCTTGCTCACAACAAAACTACGCCCCTTCCTGAACTTTCTAAGAACCACAGGGACTTCCTCCTGCAAAATCAGGGCAACATCTAGCAACTACTTGGGAGGGACATCCTGCCCTTGCCTTCTCACAACAGCATGGGATGCAAACTCCTAAATGCTTCCTTAGGAATGAGCGATGCTGATGTTCATGGGGGAAAAAAAGGAAAACCAAACATCCAAACCATTTCAAACACTTTCCACAACTCAAACTCACAAACAGGACACAAAGCCTACCACACACAGTCAGTATGCTCATCAACATTCTGCGGAATCTTTAATGAACTCGCCGCCTTGGCAAAACACTCTGCCATTGCAAGACCTCTTTTACCAACGGATCGCAAGTTAAACAGGGACACACACAAACAAGGGAAAGGCTTCCACCAACACAAGATCCGAAATACCGCTTGACACACAGTCAAGTTCCCACATTCTCAAGGACGAACTAGGGACTAGGACTTGGAAGCCCACCACAAAAACCTGGCACCTACAAAACACGTTCAAAACATACATTCAAAAATAGCAAAGCAGACATAGAACAATCTTCTTCAGCAAAACTGGTTCAATGAAAATTTCTCCTGAGAAATCCACGGGAACACCTAGCGTTTCAACCACGATGACAATGACACAACACACTGCTGCTCTACACAATGGCGCTTGAATGCTTTATTTTAAACATTTTAACTCAAAAAACGAGATGCACAATGAAAAACTGGAAGAAAACCAGGCACACAAACCTCTGGGGTGGCTGAAAAAGAAAAAAAAAACCTTAGGTGGGTGCAAAAGACTTAACAATCATCCATTCACGGGATCACAATCACAATACAGACACTTTGCATCTCACAGGGGGGACGGGGCTGCGCCCTCAGGGGGCCGCACAAACCCAACTTCAAAGTTACAAGGACACTTTAAAACTAGGTCCTCTCAGATGCAAAACTACAAGAGGCACGCATTAAAATGCAAATGCATCCTATTCAGGAAACAGATTGCATAGGGAATTACGTGGCTACCCAGTAGCAACTCATCTGCATTTCAAGCTTTATTTTTCAAACCATCTTGGCGGGTGCCTTTAGGTCTCTTCTGTTGGGAATGATGCTGACCAACACTTCCCTCCCTTAATCAGGAAAAACCGGCCTACAAACCAGACAGGAAACACATCCACGAGTCTCCAGACTGCAAACACCCCATAGGCTTTCTCCTCGTACAAAGTGCTCAACGCACTTCCAAGCCTTCAGGGACTGACTCCAACTCAGCGCTCAATCCTCGGGTTCAAACTACAGCCTGAGGGAAAGGGGAGTATTGGGGATGGGGGAGGCCAGCATGTCTGATGTGAGCGGCCAATTCACTGGACAAAGCTTACATACACCACACACCCCACAAATAACATGGACTGACCTCACGTGCTGAAACACCTGGGGGGATGTGTGTGGCTCCCCAAGTACAACCTGGGGATGAGGGGGACTCATGGGAACACACTGGGTGAGACCAGCAAACACAGATTGCCTCATCACATGGCTGGCTCAGGGACATCACCTCCCAACACCAACACTCGTTCCAGCAAAACACCTTCACATGCTTCACATGGGAATGCCATCATGTTCTCCGTGAAGCACACACTAGGATGAAGCCTCTTCCGCTCACACATTTCCATTGGTACTTACAATAATAAAAAAAATGGGCCAATACCGGTTTGGATCAGTGGATAGAACGTCGGCTTGTGGACTGAAGGATCCCAGGTTCAATTCTGGTTGGGGACATGTACCTAGCTTGCGGGCACATCTCCACAGTGGGGTGTGCAGGAGATGGCTGATCGATGTCTCTCTCTCATCGATGTTTCTGACTTTCTATCTCTCTCCCTTCTTCTCTGTAAAAAATTAATAAAATATATTTGAAAAAAATATGGAACCCTCTTGGATCGCTGATACAACACTTGTGGAGGGGCCACCTTCACCGACTCAAAACAATGCACAGGGTCAACATCTGCCACAGGGGACGTGACAAATACTAATACACCTTTGGCCTTACACCATTCGCCTGGGGGGCGCTCACACCATACCCCCCAAAAGAGACGTATCTAAACTCGCTGCCCGGTCAGTATCCTCACGGCATGGATAACACGCAAATCTCGCCATCAAACACTCACACACAAACTTTCTTATCAGCGAGGACTTGGCGACACCTACTGGGCAATACGGGAAAGGGCGCTCCAAAGCCAGGCCACTCAGCACCACGGACAGAGACACGGTGCTCGCATATACAGTTTCAGCACCACGAGCAGAGACGCGCCGTCTCCCATAAGGTTTCAGCACCATGGACGGAGACACAATGGCTCCCTCAAAATTTCAGAGTGGGAAGTTAGCTAGAGTGCAGTGCTCTGCTCTCCTCCATCATTCCATTCCAAACAACAGATTTTCAATACCAATGCATGTTTTCTTTTTCAAATAA
>JAAGEH010000736.1:0-11881 GCA_011751065.1 Lasiurus cinereus | reverse complement strand
TGCCTGTGACTCCAGGCTTTCTGGTGTGAGAGAGAGTGCGTCCCCCCCCCCCCAACACACACACACTCTGACCTGGAAGCAAGGCACCAGGGACATAGGGGAGCTGGCCTGGCTGGAGGGTTCAGAGTGGACTCAGGCAGTGAGAAGGCAGGGTTCTCCGATCTGGCACAACTCCTCTCAGCTACTGAGGAGCCGGGGCGCACTGCTCACCTTGGCTTTTATCCTTGAAAAGCTTAATTTGAAAAACGTGTCTCTGTTAGGTTCACCCATCAATCAGTCCGGGGAATTGTCTTAACGACAGCACAGATTTCATCAATTTTCCTGTTAGGACTGGATTCCTTCCTCTCCTGTTACTGATGCTTGGGAATGAGGAGGGAGAGAGGAAAGATCTGGTATTTTTGTTGTATATCTAAGTGAGATTGAAATTAACTTTAATAAGTAACCCAAGTTAATACTGTGTATATGTCTATCCATTTTTCTTCTCTAGATGGAATCCAAAAGGAATTGATAGCTTTTTGGGAACTGGAGAAAGAAAGATCTATTTACCAAATTTTTAAATTTATTCAAAGACCTTTGTTGAAAGCCTTTTAGTTCACTTGTGTGGGTAAAATAAGGTGGGATCAGGAGTATAGAAATGGAAGGCAATACTTAAAAAAACACTTGAGAGTAGTGACATTGGTCAAAAATGGCTCTTGCAAATGTAGCTAAGTGCATCTGTCTTTTCCAGATTAATATGAGAAGTATAAAAACTCTAGGAGGTACACATCAGTGTTTTTGACAATCTGGGCAGATCGTGTTTCTTGCACACACTTTTTCCAAGTCCCAGCTGGGATTGGAGCGGCTGTGGAGCAGGTTAAACTTATGTAGTATTTAAATGTTTTTACTTAACACATGATAGCTTGAAAAGCAACTACTGAGATCTTAATCCACACTTAGCAAGAAGCAGGAAAGTGAAAAGTTTAGCTGTGAATATTTCACCGTGATCAATGAGTGAGAAAATAAGGTACAAAATCGAACAAAAACTCACCGAGAAAGCACACAGTACTGCTCTGGCTCAACATTAAACTCTGCCAGAGGATGAAAAGTGGAAAACTTCCTTCAATGGGCACATTTGATATTATCTCACTGTTATCTAACTATTATGGACTAGAATATATTATCTACTTAACAAATTAATGTTTCAAATTTATCAAGCTACTCTTTTTACAGAAAATATTTGACAGTTTGTTAAGAGGAGGAGTTTGGGTTGAACTAACTTCCTAAAATAGATTTCATGTCCTCTATGTCCCATTTATGTTTTTGATCCAATACTGGCTAGATTATTCCACCAAATGGTCATACTCATAGATCTGCCTGTAGACTTCATCATTTGTCATATATTTGTTTAATCTGATAAGACTCCTCAAACTGCAAATAAGGTACAAGTTTCAGTTCAGCCACTGAGAAAAAGAAGTTTCATTCCAGAAACTTATAAAGACCAAAGAAATTCAAGTGTTAAAAACAGAATTGCACTGACTACATTTTAAAGATATTGGCTTTATTCAATGATTCATGACTCTGGGCATCCCATCTAGTTAGTAGAGGGGATCTCTGAGGGGCTGTGCCAATGAGAGACTGTTCTTGGTAGAAGGAGGCGGGAACAAGGAAGTCATAGAGCCTTTCCTGGGGATGAGAGTTGACCTCACAGTGAGGGCTTGGCAGCTCAGCAGGGACTAGTTTACCCTCCCATTTCCAGGAGAGGCTGCTCGGGTGATTGTCTCCTTTTGATGACATGGAGGTGAGCAAAAGTTGCTCCTGTTGTCTTATTTTTTAAAAACTGCAACTGACAGCCAACTTTACTGCAGATCACCTATTTATCCTCTTAATGAGAGAACAACCCCAGCTGTAATAAGCATTAGTATTACCAGTACCCTCATGACATTGATTGTTCTTATCCTATTAACTATTCTAGAATTTGAAAGTAGCTCTAATAATGTATTCACCTTACTGGTTAGTCCTCATCTACATGACAATAGTTAGTGACTCACACATAACAAATAGTCAACTCAAGCCCCTTATGACTTACAGGAACCCTATCAGCCCTTGTCATAACAGCAGGCTTAGTTATATGATTTCACTTTAACTCACCATTACTATTAACTGTAGGCCTAGTTATAATATATATTAACCATTTACCATAGATGATGAGATATTGTTTGAGAAAGCACATTTTAAGGCCATAATACACCAATTGTACTGGAAGGACATTGCAACATTTAAAAAAAAATTATTTATTGTCTCTGAGGTATTTTTCTTTTTAGGATTTTTTCTGAGCTTTCTATCATTCAAGGCTAGTCCATACTCCAGAACTAGGTGAATATTGATCCCCATCAGGCATCAATCCTCTTAATCCCTTGAAGTACCTCATCTAAATACATCTGCTCTGGTATCTCTATCACTTCAGCTCATCAGTTTAATATTTGGGAGTTGCAAGCACATGGTTTAAGCACTACTCCTTATGATTTGTGCAGGCTTCTACTTCACATTACTTCAAACCTCAGAATATCACGAAACATAACTTTCTATCTCAGATGGTGTCCACAGGTCAACGTCCTTGCAGTCACAGGCTTTATTGGCTCTATCTTCCTTATTGTATGCCTCTTACACCAACTAAAATTCCATGTCACATCTCGTCATTTTGGATTTAAAGCTGCTGCCTGATATTGATACTCTGTCGATGTCATATGAGTATTCTTATATGTCCCTATTTATCTATGAGGATCCTATTCTTTTAGTATTAATTAGTACACTGACTTCCAACAAGTTAGTTTTGGTAAAATCCAAAAAAGAAAAATTAACCTTGTACTTACTTTATTTATCAATACTAGCATCTTTATTTGTAATAATCACATTTATCTTCCCCCAAACAAATATTTAGGCCAAAATCAAGGTGTTATGAATGTGGTTTTGGCACAAGAAATGCTAAAGGGGCTGTTGTAAAAAGAAGAAATAGAAAGAGAGGGATGGACACAGACATAAAGAATAAAAGTGGCAACAAAGAAGTACCTACCAAGTTCCTTAAATGTAAATGGATTAAATGCTCCAATCAAAAGACACAGGTTAGCTAAATGAATATAAAAACATGACCTACACATATGCTGTCTACAAGAGACCCACCTTAGAAAAAAAGACTCACAGAAACTTAAAGTGAAGAGATGGGAAAATTTTTTCAGAAAAATAGAAATGAAAAGAAAGCTGGGGTGGCAATAATCATATCTGACAAAATAGACTTCAAAGTGAAAGCCATGATAATTGATAATGAAAGCCCCTTCATAACACTAAAGCGATTGATACAACAAGAAAGGATAACTCTGGTAAACATATATGCACCTAACACAGGAGCAGCCAAATACATAAAAAAATATCCTGCATGATCTCAACAGTAATACAATCATAGTAGAGGACTGTAACACCCTACTGACATTACAAGACAGATATTCTAGACAAAAGAATCAATGAGGAAATAGCGACCTTAAATGACACACTAGATCAAATGGAATTAATTGACATCTTCAGGATATTTCATGCTAAAGCTAAAGAATAAAAATAAATAAATAAATATAAGGAATATATGGTCTTCTCAAGGGCACATGGAACATTTTCAAAGATAGACCACATGTTAGGACATTAGCTAAATCTCTACAAATTAAAGAATTTATTTTATTTGCTTATGTATTTTTTAAAATTTTTTATATTTTTATTAATTTTTAATACATATCTCCCCATTGCCCCCCCTCCCTCCCAGGCATACTCCAAGCCCCCAGTGTCTATGTTCATTGGTTATGCTTATATGCATGCCTACAAGTCCTTTGATTGATCTCTTATCTACCTCACCTAACTTTAATCTTCCCGCTGTAATTTCACAGTCTGTATGAAGCTTTACTGTCTCTGTATCTATCCTTTTGTTAACAGTTTATAATGTTCTTTATTATCCACAAATGAGTGAGATCATGTGATTGAAATCATATCAAGCATCTTCTCACACTACAATGGCATGAAATTAAAAATCAGCTAAAATTAATGCACTAAAATACAATCAAGCACATGTAGACTAAATAGCATGATATAAAACAACAAATGGGTTACCAAAGATATCAAAGAAAAAATTAAAAAATACTGGAAACAAATGCAAGTGAACACACAACAAACCCAAATATATGGGAAACAGCAAAAAAGCCTTGAGAGGGAAGTTCATAACACTACAGACCAACGAGAGAGAGAGAGGGAGAGAGAGAGAGAGAGGAAATTTGTAATCAGTTATTTAAAATGTAAAGAATTAGGAAGAGAACAAGAAATGACCAAAATAAGTAGAAGAATGTAAATACTGAAGATCAGGGCATATAGGTTCCACAAAACTGCTTGTTCCAGGGAGGAGAAACCAAGATGGTGGCATAGGTGAACACCTAAAGTGATGCCTTGCATAGCATTTTCAAAACTACAGATAAAAGACAGAATTGACACCATCCAGAACCACAGGAAAGCTGGCTGAGTGGAAATTCTACAACTAGAAAAAAATAGGGGGGCTCACGGAGACTCAGAGGAGCTCCAAAAAGCTGAGGTAAAAGACAGGCTTCGAGAGGACAGTCGGCAGAGTGCCTGGCTGGCTTACTCTAATGGGAGGAAGATGGAAACTCCCAACTGCGCTGAACCCCAGTTCTAGGCAAGACTCATATGGGGGGAGTCTGGACTGTCATAAAAAGTGCACAGAAACTCAGGGGAGCTGCAAAAGGCAGAGGTCTGAAAGCACGCAAGTGTGAGTGTATGCAGGGAAGACTGACTGCTGATAATGCCACTGGCTTTCTCTAGCGGGAGGAAGGCGGAACCTCTCAACTGTACTGAATTCCAGTTCTGACTGCAGGGAACCCCCCGTTTCCGGTGAGATCCTGGGGACTCAGACTCATACAGGTCCCCAGAGTGCACAGAAACTCAGGGGAGCCACGAAAGGCAGAGGGCTGGAGGCACGCACACGTGCACTCAGAAAGGGCTGCAGAAATTACCAAGGGACACAATTACCTATGAGTAGGGTAGAGGTTATGGGAAGCTAAGATTGTCTGCTCAGCCCTGAGACTTCTTCCCATCCAAGCTGAGCACAGAGGCTTTTGCAATTTTTCAAGTCTTGTCTCATAAGACTGATTCCAGCACAGAAGTTCTCCTGGCATAGACAGAGCTAATACTCACAGCCAATTGGCATGGAGGTCAATTCCCTCCAGTGATACCAACAACAATCAGGACTTAACTACAACAAGGCTGTACATGCAATCTATAAAGGGGTGCATCCAGAATGTCCACCTCAGGTAACCTGGGAGGAGAAGCTACTGAATCATATAGGACAACTAGCATACAAAAATACTCTACCAATTCAGGGAAACAGCAAAAATGCAGAGAGAAAGGAACAGATCACAAATGAAAGAAATAGGGGAAAACAAATGCCTGGATATAGAGTTCAAAACCATGGTTATAAAGTTTTTCAAGAATTTCCTAGAAAAGGTCAATAAATTTAAAAAGACCCTCAAGGATATGAAAAAGGAACAACTAGAAATTAAAACTGAAATAAAAAATATTATACAGAGACCTAACAGCAGACTAGAGGAACACAAGAATCAAGTCAAAGACTTGAAATACAAAGAAGCAGAAAACACTCAAACAGAAAAGCTAAATAAATAAATAAATAAATAAATAAATAAATAAATAAATAAATAAAAGAATCCAAAAATTTGAAGATAGTGTAAGAAGCCTCTGGGACAACTTCAAGCTTACCAACATCAGAATTATGGGGGTACAGGAAGAAGAGAGAGAGAAAGATACTGAAAACCTATTTGAAGAAATAATGACTGTAAACTTCTTCTATCTGGTGAAAGAAATAGACTTACAAGTCCAGGAAGCGCACGAAACCCCATATAAAAGGAATCTAAAGAGGACTACACCAAGACACATCATAATTAAAATGCCAAGAGTAAAAGGCAACAAGAAAATATTAAAAGCAACAAGAGAAAAACAGTTAATTGCCTACAAGGGAGCACCCATAGGATTGTCAGCTGATTTCTCAACAGAAGCTATGCAGGCCAGACAGGAGTGGCAAGAAATATTCAAAGTAATGAATAACAAGAACCTATAACCAAGATTACTCTACACAGCAAAGGTAATATTCAGAATTGAAGGTCAGATAAAGAGCTTCACATATAAGGAAAAACTAAAGGAGTCCATCAACATCAAACCAGTATTATATGAAACGCTGAAAAAGAAGAAGAAAAAGGTAAAGATAAAAATTATGAACAACAAATACATAACTACCAACAAGTGAATCTAAAAACCAGTGAATTAAAAATCTAATGAACAGAATAAACTGGTGAATATAATAGAATCAGGGTACAGAAAGGGAGTGGATTGACAATTCTCAGGGGGAAAGAGGTGGAGGGTTATGAGAAGAGACTGAACAAAAATTGTACTTCTATGGATTAGGACAATGCGGTGGGGTGGGGTGGGGGGAGATATGGGCAGCAGGTTGGATGGGAACTAGATGGATGGGAGCTTTCGGGGAGAGGAAGAACAATTTTAGTAATCTGTACAAAAAAGATTTATTAAATTAAAAAGAATCAGAGCATAAATGAATGACATAGACTAAAACAAAACAAAACAACAACAAAAAAAGATCAATGAACTGAAGAGCTGGTTCTTTGAAAGGATAAACAAGATTGATGACACTTTAGCCAGACTCATCAAGAAACAAAGCAAGAGAGCCCAAATAAATAAAATCAGAAATGAAAGAGGTGAATTAACCACTGACCCCACATAAATACAAAGAATCATGAATATACTATGAATGACTTTATTCCAAAATAAAGAAAAACCTGGACAAAATGGACATATTCCTAGAAAAATTCCAATCTTCCAAAACTCAAACAGAAAATTCTGATAGGCCAATAATGACTGATGAAATTGAAGCAGAAAACAAAACAAAACAAAACAGAACAAAACAAAAAACAAACTTCCAGCAAACAAAAGTCCTGGCCCAGAGGGCTTCACAGGGGAGTTTGACCAAACATTCAAAGAAGAACTAACACGTATATTCCTCAAATTATTCCAAAAAATTCAAGAAGAAGGAACACTTTCGTGCTCTTTCTATGAGACTCGCATTACTCTAATTCCAAAACCAGTAAAGACGCTACAGAGAAAGAGAACTGCAGACCCATATCCCTGATGAACATAGATGCTAAAATCCTCCACAAAATATTAGCAAATTGGATCCAGCAATACATAACAAAGATCATACAACATGACCAAGTGGTATCTTTTCACTTTGGTGTGCAAGGTGGTACAATATTCACAAATCAATAAACATGTTGCATCACATAAACAGATTGCAAGACAAAAATCACATGATTATGTTAATTAATGCAAAGCATTTAACAAAATACAACACCCTTTCTTGATAAAAACTCATGGGAAAGTGAGAATAGAGGGATCATACCTCAACATAATAAAAGCAATATATGACCAACCTACATCATACTCAATGAATAAAAACTAAAACCATTTCTCCAAAGAACAGGAACAAGATATGGATATCCTCTTTCACCACTCATAGTATTAGAAGCCCTTGCCATAGCGATCAGACAAGAAGAAGAAATACAAGGCATCTAAATTGGAAAGGAGAAAATAAACTGTCATTATTGGCAGATGATATGATATTGTACACAGAAAACCCTGAAGACTCCATAAAAAATTACTAGATTCAATACATAACTTCAGAAATGTAGCAGGATACAAAATTAACTCCCAGAAACTGATGGTATTTTTATACACCAACAATGAACTCTCAGAAAGCGAAAGCAAGAAAACAAACCTCCAAATTAAGATAATTAGGAATAAACCTAACCGAGGAGGCAAAAGAACTGTACTCAGAAAACTATAGAACATTGAAAAAAAAATAAGGAAGATATAAACAAGTGGAAGAATATGCCATGTTTATGGATTGGTAGGATTGACATATTAAAATGTTCATCCTACCCAAAGCAATCCATAGGTTCAATGCAATTCCTATTAAAATACCAAATACCTATTAAATTATAAGGAAAGTGAAAGAGAAAGAGCACCAGCTCTTGCCTAGTGGTTCCCCAGCCCACTTCTTCTTCCCACTACAGGCAGGAGCAGTGCTTCTCCAGTACTAATTACTTTATTATTTTTTATTTTTATTTTTATGAATTTTACAGAGAGGAAGGAAGAGGGATAGAGAGTTAGAAACATCAGTGAGAGAGAAACATTGATCAGCTGCCTCCTGCACACCTCCAACTGGGGATGTGCCCACAACCAAGGTACATGCCCTAGACAGGAATTGAACCTGGGGCCCTGCAGTCTGAGCCAAACCAGTTAGGCCACCAGTACTAATTACTTTTAAAACTCTTTTTTAAGGAGAGAGATTAAATTTTGGTGGTATTTCAGGATCCCTTGGAATAACTTAGTCACTTTTTGGTCAATTAAAAACTCTCTTAAATTTTAAATTTAGAAAGGTTGTAAAACAAGCTTCTATAATACTCAAAGCTTCATATGCTAATTAGACCAGGCATCCTTCCAGACAACCTTCTGCATGAAGCTAGAGCTGCAAGGGAAGCCTAGATTCCAGGTGCTAGAGGGAAGCCAGTGACAGCAGCCAGGGGAAGAAAGGCCTACTCTTGCATAAATTTTGTGCATTGGGCCTCTAGTAATTAAGTATTGTGATATTCACTTTGCAAAAACTGGGTAAGACACCAATTAAACTTTAAAATAGTGTCAGTATTAAATATTTTATTCAGACTCCAAGATTTTGTTTAATTTACATAAGTATTTAATATTTTTAGGCCAGTAAATGATTATATCCCGTAATGCTATTTGGAGAGAGAAAATGCACAACACATAATATAAAGATGAATACATATCATACAAATGCCACAGACCATGTACATAATTCAAGAGTAACTCATCTTTTTTCCCTAAACATACATTTCAATATTTTTTTAATCCTAACCTGAGGAGCCAGGATATTTTTTTCCATTGATTTTTAGAGAATGGAAGGGAGAAGTGAAATGGGAAGATAGATGGGAGGGAGGGAAACATCAATGTGACAGAGACACACCTATTGGTTGCCTCCCACATGTGCCCTAACTGAGAATGGGATGGGACCTGCAGCCCAGGTATGTGCCCTTGACTGGGAATCAAACCTGCAACCCTCTGATGTACTGAACAATGCTGTAACCACTGATCACACCAGCCATGGCTGTATTTTCATTTTTTATTTTTTTAATCTTTATTATTCAGATTATTACATTTGTTTCTCTTTTTTCCCCTCCATAGTTCACCTCCACCCCGCTCCCACCCTTCCCTCTACCCTTACCTCCCTCCCTTTGACCTCATTCATAGGTGTATGATTTTTGTCCATTCTCTCCCTGTACACCCCTCCCCCATTTCTCCCTGAGAATTATCAGTCCACTCCCTTTCTGTGCTCCTGATTCTATTATATTCACCAGTTTATTCAGTTGATCAATTCTTCAATTCCCTTAATTTTCAGATTCACTTGTTGATAGATACGTATTTGTTGTTCATAACATTTTACCTTTTACCTTTTTCTTCTTCCTCTTCTAAAAGAGTACCTTTCAGCATTTCATATAATACTGGTTTGGATTTGATGAACTCCTTTAGCTTTTTCTTATCTGTGAAGCTCTTTATCTGCCCTTCAATTCTGAATGATAGCTTTGCTGTGTAGAGTAATCTTGGTTGTAGGTTCTTGCTATTCATCACATTGAAAATTTCTTGCCACTCCCATCTGGCCTGCATCGTATCTGTTGAGAAATCAGCTGACAGTCGTATGGGTGCTCCCTTGTAGGTAATGACCTGTTTTTCTCTTGCTGCTTTTAATATTCTCTCTTTGTCTTTTGCTCTTGATATTTTAATTATGATGTGTCTCGGAGTAGTCTTCTTTGGGTTCCTTTTATATGGGGTTCTGTGTGCTTCCTGGACTTGTAAGTCTATTTCTTTTACCAGATGTGGGAAGTTTTCAGTCATTATTTTTTTAGGTAGGTTTTCAGTATCTTGCTCTCTCACTTCTTCTGGTACCCCCATAATTCCGATGTTGGTACGCTTGAAGCTGTCCCAGAGGCTCCTTATATTATCTTAACATTTTTGTATTCTTTTCTCTTTTTGCTTTTCCAGTTGAGTATTTTCTGGTTCTTTATATTTCACATTTTTGACTTGATTCTTGCCTTCCTCTAGTCTGCTGTTAGGTCTCTGTACAATATTTTTTAATTCAGTCAGTGTATGTTTAATTTTTAGTTGGTCCTTTTGCATCTCTAGTTGGTTCTTTTTCATCTCCTCTTGGGTCTCCCTACATTTATCCATCTTTTCTATGAGATTTTTGAAAAACCTTATAAGCGTGGTTTTTGAACTCTATACCTAGTCGTTAGTTTTCCTCCATTTCTTTTGTTTGTGATCCCTTCCCTTGTCTCAGAATTTTCACTATTCCGGGAGAACTTCTGTGTTGGATTCAGCCTTATGATACCAGACTAGGAAAACCACAGAAGCCTCTCTATTGAGCTTGGGATGGGTGGAGTGTCAGGGCTTAAGGGAATGCCTTGCCTTCCAGTCAGACCCGCCCTCCACAGCCCCCGAGTCTCACTTGACTGGGTAATCTATGGAGCAGTCCCTTTTGTGCAGGCTCTTGCAGTGCCTCTAGAATGCTGCCTTTCCGGCTCCTCCGTGCTCCGGGACCATATGAGTCTGGGTCCCCAGGGTTTCACCCAAAACTGGGGTTTAGTGAAGTTAGAAGTGGTGCAGTTGGGAGGGTCTGTCTCCCACCCACTCCCAAAACAAATCAAACAAAAAGCAAAATAAAACAAGTAGAATAAGCTAAAACAATCTCACCAAAAAAGGGACAAAAAATCAATATAATCACTATTCAGGCAAACAGCAACAAAAGAACATAGAGAAAAACAACTTTTTGGATAGTGAAGACAAGAAGAGAGGGTTTTGTATGGACTTGGAGTAGGGGATTTAAAATTAGATATATAAGTGGGGTGAAGTTTTAACCAGGTAAAGAGAAAGAATAGGGAGAATCTAAAGTTGGAAAAGGAATAGAGGAAACAAGACCACAAAATGGGGAAGTTAGGAAAGTGTTGGCATAAAGGTAGAGTTGAGGTAGAGTAAAATTATGCTAAAGGAAAGATGAAAATAGAATATAGAACTCTAAACCTGAAATAAAATAAAGGGAAAACAAATTGACACTTTTTTTTCCCAAAAAGGTAAAATAATAGTAGTAATAATACTAGTTCAAAAGAAGCATGTAATAACTAAAAAGGTAAAATCAATTAAGGAGGAATGAAAAAAATAGTTTTTTAATTAAAATATGCAAAAATGAAAAAATATAAAATAAAATAAAAAATTGAAAAAAAATACAATGGCCATTCACTTCCACTATTGTTCTGCTTAGCACTTATGTTTCCAAGTCGGGAGGGTATTGCAGTTCCCTGTGTTCCACTGCTGGTTGTGTTTTAATCTCTTTATTCTTTTTTGGTTATCAAGAGTCAATTTGTTTGTCATCCACTGGGTGGCAGTGTTTCGGAATTGACCTTGCTGACTAAGCTGTGATCAAATCCTGCTACTCTGTGGTTCTCAAAACCTGTTTCTGGGGATTTTGCAGCCTGGACACTGTAATAACTCCCAGGATGTCCCTCTGCCTCAGATCAAAACGAGTCGTTTTCCAGGGCCTCTTTTAGGAGCACAGGCAGGTACTGGTGGCCTGGGGGCTCTCCCAGGAATATGAGCAAGTGCTGCTGGGCTGAGGCTACACCCAGGTTTATGTGTGGTCATGCTGAGT
>JAAGEH010000735.1:0-10226 GCA_011751065.1 Lasiurus cinereus | reverse complement strand
ATGAGTGGAATATGCAGGATATTAGGATAGAGAACAACTAGCAAGAATTAGTGTAAGAAGCAGATTTCAGGCCACTTTGAAAGCAGTAGCATTAACTGCAAAGTAACAGTGAACTTTAAATGTAATTGGAGTCAATTGTGTGTCAGTTCTCAACTTCCCAAGAAATGTGAAAGATTTTTGTATCATGTAGAGAATTCCCTTAGAAGATGAGGAGAACCAATTATAGGACACTGCAGGACACAAGAAATGAGGGGGAAATAAGAGCAAATTGCAAGGAATATTTAGAGAACAAGTGTGAATTACTTCTAAATATTTTGATGTAATATAGAGAGGTTTTCCTATAATGAAGAATATCGTAGAAATACAGCAATTAGCACATTGAGACTGTTCTTGAAAGACTCACCCCTGGGAGAAACAACCAGGAAATGCTTGGTATAAGCATGATATTAGGAAAGAGGACTAGTGTAAAAGATCTTACAGTGTCCAGAAACAGCAAAACAAGTGTTTCGTACAATGCGCGAAATGCTTGAAATAGCCCATTTAAACCACTTTAGAAGGCAATAAATGTAACTGCAAGATAACAGTGAACTTTAAATATATTTGAGAGACAATTGTGTATCACTTCTCAACTTCCCTGAGAGTGTAGAAAGATATTTGTATCATGTAGAGAAATCCCTTAGAAGTGGAGCAGAGCATCTTATAGGACAGTGCAAGAAACAAGAATGTGTGGAAAATAAGACTAAATTGGACAGAAGAGTTACAGAACTAGTGTGAGTTTCTTCTAAACATCACGATATACTGCAGAATGGGTTTCCTACAATACAGAATATACTGGAAAGAGAGCAATAAGCATCAAAAAACAGTTTGTGGACAATGCCATGTACTGAAATCTAGGTCTAAAGTATCATTTATACTAGGGAGATAGTGTATAAGGGTTTTCAACTACAAATAAGTGTGTAGGATGCTCTCTAAATAAAGCTAAGTGGTCCCTTACATGAACAGCGTAGGTGGAGAAGAAAGGAAAATGTCTTCTGAGTTTCAGAATAGAGGATTAAATGGGTTTCATACTAGGTAGGAAATCCTTTAAATAGAGTATTAAACACATTAAGACTCGTCTCTATACCACTCAAGACATTGGGAGTTGCCACCATAAATGAGAGAAATTAGCAGGATATTAGGATAGAGAATAACTAGAAAGTATCTGTCAGTGTCAAGAGACACCATTACATGTGTTTCTTGCAATGCGGGGTATGCTTGAAGTAGTGTAATAAGCACATTTAAGGCCACTTTTAAAGCAGTAGCATTAACTGGAAAGAAATATTGAACTGTAAATGTAATTGGATTCAATTGTTTGTCATTTCTCAACATCCCAAAGAATGTGAAAGGTTCTTGTATCATGTAGAGAATTCTCCAAGAAGAGTAAGAGAACCAAGTATAGTACACTGGAAGAATCAAAAAATTAGGGGAAAATAAGAGCAAATTGCAAGGAATAAATAGAGAAGTGTGAATTACTTCTAAACTTCTTGAGTATAGGTAGATTTTCCTACAATGCGGAATATCCTGGAAATACAGCAATTCCTGCATTGAGACTGTTCTGTAAAAGACTCCACCCTTGGAGAAACAACCAGGAAATGCATGGTATAAGCATGAAATTAGGATAGAGAACTAGTGGCATAGATCTGTCAGTGACAAAAAAAAAAGCATAAGTGCTTCATCCAATTCGGGAGGTGCTTAAAATCGAGTAATAAGTACATTTAAACCATTTTTGAAGGCATTAGAAGTTACTGCAAGGTAACAGTGAACTTTAAATGTATTGGGAGACAATTGTGTATCAGTTCTCAACTTCCAACAGAATGTAGAAAGATATTTGTGTCATGTAGAGAAGTCCCTCTGTAGAGGAGCAGAGCCAATTATAGGTCACAGCAAGAAACAAGAAATGATGGGAAAATAATAGTTAATTGGACAGAATAGTTACAGAACAAGTGTGAATTTCTTCTACACATCACAATATACTTCAGAATGGGTTTCCTGCATACAGAATATACTGGAATGAGAGCAATACCCATCATAACACTGTTTTGGGAACAATGCCATGTACTGAAAACTAGACCTAAAATGTAATTTGTAATAGGGAGATATTGTTTAAGGGTTTTCAACTACAAAGAAGTGTGTAGGCTGCTCTCTAAATAAAGCTAATTGTCCCTTTAAATGAACAGCATTGGTAGAGAAGAAGTGAAAATTACTTCTCAGTTTCAGGATAGAGGACCGAATGAGTTTCATACAATGGAGGAAATCCTTGAAATAGAGTAGTAATCTCATTAAGACTGGTCGCCAAAGCAGTGAAAACCCTGTGAGACACCACCATAAATGTTTGGAATAGAAGAATATTAGAATAGAGAACTACTAGAAAAGATCTGTCAGTTTCAAGAGACACCATTACATGTGTTTCTTGCAATGCGGGATATGCTTGAAATAGTGTAATAAGCACATTATGCCCACTTTGAAATCATTAGAATTAACTGCAAAGTATCAGTGAACTTTAAATGTATTTGGAGACATTGTGTGTCAGTTCTCAACCTCGTAAAGAATGTAGAAAGGTACTTGAATCATGTATAGAAGTCCCTTAGAATATGAGGAGAGCCAATTATAGGACACTGCAAGAAACAAGATATGAGTGGAGAATTACAGTATATTGGGCAGAATAGTTAGAGAAGATGTGTAAATTACTGCCCAACATCAGGATATATTATAGAAGGGATTCATACAATGTGGGATATCCCAGAAATAGAACATAGGCACCTTAGAACAGTTTTGGCAATAATGGCATTTACAGAAAAGTAGAATTAAAGTATAAATTGTAATAGGGAGATAAGTTTATAAAGTTTTGGGACTACAATGGAGTGTGTAGGATGCTGTTTGAAAAAAGCTGTGAGGTACCTTACTTGAACAGAATAGCTAGAGAACAAGTGTGAATTATTTCTCAGTTTCAGGATATATGTCAAAATGTTTCGTACAATGTGGGAAATCCTGGAAATAGAACAATTAGCACATTAAGAAGTTTCTTGAAACCACTCAACCCTATGAGAAACATCCAGGTAATGAGTGGAATAAGCAGGGTATTAGGATAGATAACTAGTGTAAAAGATCTCATTGTCAAGAAACAGCATAACAAATATTTCCTGCATTGCGGGACATGTTTGAAATAGAGTAATAAGCACATTTACGCCCTCTTTGAAAACACTAGAATTAACTGAAAAGTAACAGAAAACTTTAAATATAGTTGGGAGTTGAAAATAACAGTCAATAGCACAGAATAGATAGAGAACAAGTATAAATTTCTTGTAAACATCCTGATATACTGTAGAAAGTGTTTCCTACCACGCGGAATATCCTGGAAATACAACAATAAGCACCTTAGAACAATTTTGGGAACAATGGCATTTACTGAAAATCAGAGCTAATTTATAAATTGTATTAGGGAGATAAGTCATAAGGGTTGTCGACTACAAACAAGTGTGTAGGATGGTCTTTTAATAAAGCTCACAATTCCTTTACATGCACAAAATAGAGAACAAGTGAAAATTACTTTTCAGTTTCTGGATTTATGTCAGAAAATGTTTGGTACAATGCAGGAAATCCTAAAAATAAAGCAATAAGCACAATAAGACTGTTCTCTAAACCACTTAAGATCCTGAGTTAAATCACCAGGAAATGAGTGGAATAAGCAAGATATTAGGATAGAAAACTAGTGAAAAAGTCTTGTCAGTGTCAGTATAGTACAGAACAAGTGTTTTGATCAATGGGAGAAATGCTTGTAATAGAGTAATAAGCACATTTAAGCCCTCTTTGAAAGCATTAGTATTAACTGAAAAGTAACTGTAAACTTTAAATATAGTTGGGAGAAAATTGTATATCAGTTGTCAATTTCCAAAGGAGTGTAGCAACGTATTTTTATCATGCGGGGAAGTCCATTAGGAGATGAGGTGAGCCAAATATAGGACACTGAAAGAACCAGGCAATGAGTGGAATATAACAGTAATTTGGACAGAATAGTTAGAGAACATTGTAAATTACTTCTCAACATCTGGATGTAGTTTAGAAGGGTTTTGTACAATGCGGAATATCCCAAAAATAGAGCAATAAGTACCTTAGAACAGTTTTGGTAAAAATGGCATTTATAGAAAAGTAGAACTAAAGTATACATTTTGATATGGACATAAGTCTATAAGCGTTCTCCACTACAAAGAAGTGTGTAGGATGCTCTTTGAAGAAATCTAAGAGGTCCCTTACATGAACAGAATAGTTTGAGAAAAAGTGAAAATTCCTCCTCTGTTTCAGGATATACATCAGAAAGTGTTTCATACAATGCGGGAAATCCTGGAAATTGAGCAATAAGCACATTGAGACTGTTCTTGAAACAACTCAACCTTGTGAGAAACCACCCGGAAATGAGTGCAATAAGCAGAATATTAGGATAGAGAAATAATTGAAAAGATATATCAGTGTCAAGATACTGCATAACAAGTGTCTTTGTGCAATGTGGGAAATGCTGGAAATAGAGTAATAAGCACATTTATGCCCTGCTTGAAAGTACTGGAAGTAATTAAAAAGTAACAGTGACCTTTAAATGTAGTTGGGAGACTATTGTATATCAGTTGTCAACTTCAAAAAGAGTGTAAAATGGTATTTGTATTATTCAGGGAAGTCCCCTTAGAAGATCAGGAGAACCAATTATGGAGCACTGCAAGAGGGAAAAAAATGGTGGCAGAATAAACAGACGTGTCTGGAGCCTTATTGTTGGGCAAAGAGAGCAGCTAAGAGTTGCACTGGGAGTGTTTGTTGGCAAGTTTAGAGTCAGTTATCCTTGAGGTGAAGGTGAGGGACTGCTGGAAGGAATTCCCCTGTCCATGCAGCCCCACTGCCACGAAGTTTTGCCAAGACCGCGCCATCCTGCAAGGAGAAGTGGATGTCTCAGGTGGTCTGAAAAGCTACAGCTGCAGCACCCACCAAACAGTCGTTGGACCCAGAACACTGTTCTCCAATCAGGGCAGACATTGGGACTGAAAGGAGCTCCACATGCCACAGGGAAAGGTCAGATTTTGCCTGGGATGAATGAGGTGAGGTTTCCTGTCCCATAAACTAGAGATGCGCACACTGAGGGAACTGGTCTGAGGGAAAGCTGCTCTAAAGAGAAATCTGCATATGTAGGGCAGGGTGTGATCCCTAAATGTGGAAGAGGGCTCTCAGAGCTACTAACAGTGGGGAACTCTTGAAAGCAACCTATTTTTATCTGAGGCAGAAGGACAGCCTGGGAGTTATTACAGTGTCCCCACTTCTCAAACAGGAGTGGGGAAGGGAGAGAGCTCAGACAACACTCTCCTCTTCAGACCTTGGCTTCTGATTTCTAAGACCAATACATAGGATCACAAAATTGGAAACATTTTGAGAGACTGCAGGGGAAGGATGTTTTCCTGGAACCTGGGGACTGGAGTGCAGAGTAACTATCAAAGAATCAGCTCTGGGGCAACCCATCCTCACAAACCGGTATTGAGAACCACAGTGTAGTAGGACCTAAGCACAGCCTAGAGAGATCCTGTGCTTACTCTCAGAGGTCAATTTTGAAACACTGCCCCCCCAGTGGATGACTAACAAATTGACTCGCATAATCACAAAAGAATAAAGAGACTAAGACACACCTCAGCAGTGGTACACAGGGAACTGCAATACACTCCAGACTGGGAAACAGGAGTGCCAAATAGTAGAAGTGAATGACCTCCACTACTGCCCATTCTATTTTTATTTTTATTCTTTATGTTTTGTATATTTTAATTAAAAAACTATTTTTTCTTTTCTCCCCAATTGATTTTACCTTTTTAATTATTATATATTTATATTCAACTAGTATTATCACTACTACTATTTTACATTTTCCAAAAAAAGTTTCATTTTATTTGCTCTTAATTTTACTTTGGGGTTAGAGTCCTACATTCTATTTTCATCTTCCCTTTAGCATGATTCTCAAACTCAATCTGAACTCTACCTTTATGTCAACACTCTCTTCCTAACTTTCCCCATTTGGTTGTCTTGTTTCTCTTTCCCTTTTCAAACTTTATGTTCTCCCTATTCTTCCTCTATACCTGGTTAAAATTTCACCCCACTTATTATTTGTTTATTTTTTATTTTTTGCATTTGTGGTTATTTTATTATTATTATTATTATTTCTTTTTTTATTTTTCTATTTTTTATTGTGTTACATGTATACATATCTCCCATTGCCTCCTCTTCCTCCCAGGCATACCCCCAGCCCCCAGTGTCTATGTTCATTGGTTATGCTTATATGCATAGATACAAATCCTTTGATTGATCTCTTATCTACCCCACCTCTCTTTAATCTTCCTGCTATAATATCACAGTCTGTTTGATGCTTTACTGCTCATCAGTTTACAATGTTCTTTATTATCCACAAATGAGGGAGAGCATGTGGTGCTTCTCCTTCATTGACTGGCTTATTTCACTAAGCATAAGGCTCTCCAGTTCCATCCAGGTTGCTGCAAATGGTAAGAGTTCCTTCTTTTTAATGGCAGCATAGAATTCCATTGTGTAGATGTACCACAGTTTTCTGTTCCACTCATCTACTGATGGGCACCTAGGCTGTTTCCAAATTGTAGCTATTGTAAATTGTGCTGCTATGAACATAGGGGTGCATAAATCCTTTCTGATTGGTGTTTGTAATTTCTTAGGATAAATTCCGAAGAATGGGATTGCTGGGTCAAATGGGATATCCATTTTTAGTTTTTTTAAGAAAACTCCATACTGTTCTCCACAGTGGCTGCACCAGTCTGCATTCCCACCAACAGTAAACAAGGGTTCCTTTTTCTCCACATCCTCAACAACACTTGGCGATTGTTGATGATTGTCATTCTGACAGGTGTAAGATGGTATCGCATTGTTGTTTTGATTTGCATCTCTTGGATAATTAGTGATTTTGAACATGTTTTCATGTGCCTCTTGGCCTTTCTTCTGTCGTCTTTTGAAAAGGTTCTATTTAGGTCCGTTGCCCATTTTTTATTGGGTCGTTTATCTTCCTTTTATTAAGTTGTATAAGTTGGCTGTAGATGTTGGAGATTAAACCTTTATCAGTGATAACATTGGCAAATATGTTCTCCCATACATTGGTTTTTCTTGTTGTTTTGTTGATGGTTTCTTTTGCTGTTCAAAAGGCTTTTTATTTTGATGTAGTCCCGTTTGTTTATTCTGTCTTTAGCTTCCATTGCCTTTGGAGCAGTATCAGTGAAGAAGTTCTTTTGACATATGGCTGAGATTGTGCTGCCTGTGGATTCCTCTAATGTTTTTATGGTTTTCCTTCTAATGTTTAAGTCCTGTATCCATTTTGAGTTTATTTTTGTATTTGGTGTAAATTGGTGGTCCAGTTCCCTTTTTTTGATGTATCTGTCCAATTTTCCCAACACCATTTGTTGAAGACGCTATCATGACTCCATTGTATGGTCATGCCACCCTTGTCAAATATTAGTTGAGTATATTGGTTTGGGTGGATATATGGATTCTCTATTCTATTCCATTGGTCTATATGTCTGTTCTTGTGCCAGTACCAGGCTGTTTTGAGAACAGTGGCTTTGTAATATTGCTTGAAATCTGGTATTGAGATCCCACTTACTTTATTCTTCTTTCTGAGAATTGCTGTGGCTATTAGTGGTCATTTTTGTTTCAGATGAATGTATGAAGAATTCTTTCTAGGTCTCTGAAGTATGTTGTTGGTATTTTAATGGGTAGTGCATTGAATCTACAGATTGCTCTGGGTAGTATGGATATTTTAATGCTGTTGATTCTCCCAATCCATGAGCATGGTATGCTCTTCCATCTGTTAACATCTTCCTCAATCTCTTTTTTCAGTGTCCTGTAGTTTTCTACATATAGGTCTTTTACCTCTTTAGTTAGGTTTATTCCTAGGGATCTTAATATTTTTGGTGTGATGGAAAATGGGATTGCTTGTTGAGTCTCTCTTTCTGTAATTTCACTATTAGTGTACAGAAATGCCACAGAATTCTTGGTATTAACTTTGTATCTTGCTACATTGCCGAATTCATTTATTAAGTCAATTAGTTTTGGGATGGAGTCCTTTGGGTTTTTTATATACAGTATCATGTCATCTGCAAATAAGGACAGCTTTATTTCTTCTTTTCCAATTTGGATGCCTTTTATTTCTTCTTCTTGTCTAATTGCAATGGTTAATACTTCCAGTACTATGTCAAACAGGAGAGGTGAGAGTGGGCATCCCTGTCTTGTTCCTGTTCTTAGGGGAAATGGTTTTAGTTTTTGCCCATTGAGTATGATGTTAGCTGTGGGTTTATCATATATGGCTTTTATGATGTTGAGGTATGATCCTTCTATTCACACCTTGCTGAGAGTTTTCATCAAGAAGGAGTGTTGGATTTTGTCAAATGCTTTATCTGCATCAATTGATATGACTATGTGATTTTTATTTCTCAATTTGTTTCTGTGATGTATCACGTTTATTGATTTGCGGATATTGTACCATCCCTGCATTCCTGGGATGAATCCTACTTGGTCATGGTGCATGAACTTTCTGATGTACTGCTGGATACGGTTTGCAAGAATTTTGTTGAGGATTTTGGCATCTATGTTCTTGAGAGATATTGGCCTATAATTCTCTTTCATTGTGTTGTCTTTATCTGGTTTTGGTATTAGGGTGATGATGGCTTCATAGAAGGTGTTTGAAAGTGTTCCTTCTTCTTGAATGCTTTTGAACAGTCTGCAGAGATAGGTTGTAATTCTTCCTTGAATGTTTTGGTAAAACTCTCCTGTGTAGCCATCTGGTCACGGACTTTTATTTGCTGGAAGCTTTTTGATGACTGCTTCAATTTATTCCATAGTTATTGGCCTATTGAGATGTTTAGATTCTTCCTGATTGAGTTTTGGAAGGTTATATTTTTCAAGGAATATGTCTATTTCTTGCAGGTTTTGCAATTTGTTGGAATAGAGTTGTTCATAGTATTTTTTAACAATCCTTTGTATTTTGGCAGGGTCTGTTGTTATATCTCCTCTTTCCTTTCTGATTTTGTTTATTTGGGTCTTCTCTCTTTGCTTCTTGGTGAGCCTGGCTAGATGTCTATCTATGTTGTTTACCCTTTCAAGGAACCAGCTCTTGGTTTTGTTGATCTTTTGAATTGTTTCTTTGGTCTCCAAGTTGTTTATCTCCGCTCTGATCTTCACTATTTCCTTCCTTCTGAGTACACTGGACTTTTCTTGTTGCTCACGTTCTAGCTCTTTGAGTTGTAGGGTTAGGTAACTTATTACCATTGTTTTCTGTTTTTTGCAGTAGGCTTGTAGGACTTTGAACTTCCCTCTCAAGACTGCTTTCACTGTGTCCCATAAATTTTGTATTGTTGTGTTGTCATTGTCATTTGTTGTCATGATGTTTTTTATTTCTTCCTTGATCTCTTTGGTTACCCAGTCATTGTTTAATAGCATGCTGTTTAGTCTACATGTGTTTGATTTCTTTCTATTGTTTTTATTATAGTTGATTTCCAGTTCTATGCCACTACGATCTGAGAAAATGTTCTCCTACTATGATTGTATTGCTGTCAATTTCTCCTTTAATATCTTCCAGGAGTTTTTAATGTATTTAGGTGCTCCTATATTGGGTGCATATATGTTTATCAGGGTTATTTTTTCTTGTTGGATTGTTCCCTTTAGTATTATGAAGTGGCCCTCGTTATCTCTTGTTATGTCCTTCACTTTGAGATCTAATTTGGCAGATATATGTATTGTAACCCCAGTTTTTTTTTCACTTCCATTTGCCTGAAATACCATCTTCCATCCCTTCACCCTCAATCTGTGTGCATCTCTTTTCCTGACTTGGGTTTCTTTCAGACAGCAGATAGATGGATCATGTTTTCTTGTCCAGTCGGTTGCCCTATGTCTTTTGATTGGAGGATTTAATCCGTTTACATTTGAACTTATTATTCATAAGTACTTATCTGTCGCCATTTTTAGTCTTTACCCATGAGTTCGTTCTTCGCTTCCTAGTTTTTTTTTTTTAATGACAGCAGACCCTTTAACATTTCTTGTATTTCTGGTTTGGTGGTAATATATTCCCTTAGTCCTTTTTTGTGTGTGAAACTTCTGATTTCACCTTCCATTTTGATTGAAAGCCTTGCAGGGTACAGTATTCTTGGATTCAGACT
>JAAGEH010000734.1:0-10004 GCA_011751065.1 Lasiurus cinereus | reverse complement strand
GTGGTGGTGGAGGTGGAGGTGATGGAGGTGGAGGTGGAGGAGGTGGAGGTGGAGGTGGTGGAGGTGGAGGTGGAGGTGGAGGTGGAGGTGGTGGAGATGGTGGTGGAGGTGGAGGTGGTGGAGGTGGAGGTGGTGGAGGAGGTGGAGGTGGTGGTGGAGGTGGTGGAGGTGGAGGTGGAGGTGGAGGTGATGGAGGTGGAGGTGGTAGGGGTGCAACACGCTGCAGCCTCCATGAGGCCTGGTGGTGGGGCGCCCAGCAGAGCCCGGGGTGAGCGGTGGGGTGGCATCCGGTGAAAGCAGGCAGCAGGCAGCAGAGTCACCGACGAGTGGCGGCCCTCCCTGTGGTTTCCCGGCCTCGCACACAGCTCTGCGTTAACCGAACACCCGCGCGGTTACCCACATCCAGGGAGCACGCGCAGGGACCGTCCGGCCGGGCCCGCGTCCCCGTCTTTACGCCCGCGTTCTGTGTTGGCCTAGGTGGAGACTGCCACGGACTCGGACACGGAGAGCCGCGGCCTGCGGGAGTACCACTCGGTCGGCGTGCAGGTGGAGGACGAGAAGAGGTAAGACCGCCCCTGGCGAGCCGCCGCGTGGCCGGGCCGGAGCTGTGGGTGGAGACAGGGTCATCCCTCGTACCCATCCGTGCCCGCCGTCCGAGTGAGCGTGCGCAGTACCCGCTGGGGCTCGTTCTTGCGGGAGGCAGGGAGTGCCCCTCTCCGGAGGCATCTGGCATCTGTGCGCGCAGACGGGCCGACGTGGGGGACGCGTCCTCTCTCCGAGGAGGCAGAGCGACCTCACGCGGCTCTTACTGCCTTTTAATTCAATTTCTTAAAGGCCGTTTCCATCGATTTTGGAGAGAGAGCAAGGGAGACAGAGAGAGCGAGAGAGGGAGGGAGGCAGAAACATCCGCGATGAGAGAGAATCATGGACCAGCTGCCTCCTGCACCCCCACTTCCAACTGGGGATGGAGCCCACAACCCGAGGGTGTGCGGTGCTCTGACTGGGAATACAGCGGTCCCTCGAGATACGAGTTCAATGCGTCCCGTCACCTTGAGGCGTGGGAAACGATGAGACGCTCGCGTCGCGGTAAACGGGTGGGTCGTGCGCAGCCGGCCGATCCGCGCGATGACTCCTATCTCAACTGTTGCTCGTATTTCAAAGCAAAAAAATTGCTCGCTCGCCAGCTCGTATCTCAAAAATCTCGTCTGTTAGGGCACTCGTATCTCGAGGTGCCGCTATACCATGGTGACCTCCTGGTTCCTAGGTCGATGCTCAACCACTGAGCCACACCGGCCAGGCCCTCTGGTGTTATTATTTTTGTTATTTTTTGTTGTCATTGGTGATCCCCACCCCGAGGATAGTTCCCATTGACTGTTAGGGAGAGGGAAAGGCAGAGAGAAACATCGATGTGAGAGAAACACATCGATTGGTTGCCTCCCGCATGCGCCCCAACCAGGGTCCCGGCCGGTGAGGAGCCTACCACCAAGGTCCACGCCCTTGACCGGAATCGAACCCAGGGCCCTGTGGTCCGCAGGCCGGCGCTCTATCCACTGAGCCACACTGGCCAGAGCTCCGGTGCTGTTTTTGGAACAAGATCAGGGTTGTTATTTTGTTTTATGTTTAGAATAGTATATCTTTTTTTTAAATATATATATATATATTTTATTGATTTATTTAAAGAGAGGAAGGGAGAGGGACAGAGAACTAGAAACATCGATGAGAGAGACATCGATCAGCCGCCCCCTGCCGACCTCCCACTGGCGATGGAGCCTGAAACCCTGGCATGTGCCCCCGACGAGAATCGAACCTGGGACCCTTCAGTCCACAGGCTGACGCTCTATCCACTGAGCCACACCAGTCAGGGCTAGAATAATATGTATGTCTTGTCAATCTTATGAGACCGTTTTAATCACCAGTCTGCATCTCGACGGTGAATCCCTGCGTGCCCGTCACACACAGGAGGGTGTTTCAGAACCCAGCCTGTAAAGGTTTCTCTGACGGAAAAGACATTCAGGCCCCAAGGCAATGGCCTCCCAGGGTCCCAGGAGGCCTCTGGCACCTGGGCGTTGTCTGCCCCAGGGCCCCCCCGACCCACCCCCCCCCCTCTGTCCCCAGCAGCAGCTGCAGGTCCTCAGGCCCTTGCCCCCGCGTGCAGTTAGGGGCACAGTCACTCCCGGCTGCGGTCTCAGCGGTGCCGGCTGCGGTCCCGGACGTGGGGGGCCAGATGTGTAGCTGGGGTGCCGTTTGCAGGAGACGCACCCAGCTCCCCCCACCACATCCGGGCTCCCATTCGGAGCCTGGGCCTGCGGTCCACCCCCACGGGCTGTGGAGATGGCGACCCACAGCTGAGGTCGGGACCTGGGTGTGGCCACCGACTTCCCCACGGGGGTGAGCCGCTGCGGGCGGCTCCCCTTGCAGGGACCTCCTGGTGCCGGGAGAGACACCCACATCCCTGAGGCAGCGTGTAGACGGGGCGAGAGCATGTGTTCGGCGAGGGCCGCGTGGGTCTTTACAGCGTCACTCGCAGGTCGCACAGCATTACCCGCGGACGGACGCGCCTCCTGGGCCCGGGTGGGACATAGAGCCAGCTCACAGCTACGGCTGGGTCGGGCTGGACACAGGATCTGTGGGCCTGACACGGCCCGAGGGCCGGCATCCCCACCCTGTGGAGTGGACACTGGGCCACAGGGACGAGTCGGAGGTCCATGCTAGCAGAGTCTCGGGGTCTGGGACGGAGGAGCAGACACAGGGAGCACGGGGTCTTCCTTCCCGAGGCCCCAGGGCAGGGTGGGTACTCGGGCCTGTCCCACCCTGTGGAGTGGACACTGGGCCGCAGGGAGGAGTCTGAGGTCCATGCTAGCAGAGTCCCGGGGTCTGGGACGGAGGAGCAGACACAGGGAGCACGGGGTCTTCCTTCCCGAGGCCCCAGGGCCAGGGCCGGTGCTTGGGCCCGTCTCAGCGGCCTCCCCCTCGCCCCCCTCCCCCTCCCACCCAGGCATGGGCGCTTCAAGCGGTCCAACAGCGTGACGGCGGCCGTGCAGGCGGACCTGGAGCTGGAGGGCTTCCCGGGGCAGGTGACCATGGAGGACAAGGGCCTGCAGTTCGGCAGCTCCTTCCAGCGGCACTCGGAGCCCAGCACGCCCACGCAGTACGGGGCGCTGCGGACCGTGCGCACGCAGGGCCTCTTCAGCTACCGGGAGGACTACCGGGCGCCCCCGGACACCGCGCCCCTGCCCCCGCCCGAGCCCTGGCTGGAGCCGGCCGCCCTGGACTCGGCCGACAGCGGGCGGGCCTCGCCCTGCCGCCGGGACGGCTCCTGGTTCCTGAAGCTGCTGCACGCCGAGACGCAGAGGATGGAGGGCTGGTGCAAGGAGATGGAGCGGGAGGCGGAGGACAACGACCTGGCCGAGGAAAGTAAGCGCGGGGCGGGCGGGCGGGCGGGCGGGCGGGCAGCAGCGGGCTGACCCTGTGGGCAGGCGGGCGGGCGGGCGGGCTCCTCGGGGGGATGGGCCGGGCCGGACCGGGCAGGGCGTGCCCCTGACGTGTGTCATCCGGGGTGCCCGGGCTCCCCGCCTCGCCCACCCGTCCCCGGGGAGTGGCTGGTCAGTGGACAGGGAAGGGGGCTGAGACGTCGCAGGCCCAGGTCCTGTGTGGTCAGAGCCACGGCCGGTGGTGCATCCTGGGCCCCACAGCCACGGGCAGCAGCCGGGCCTGGGGCCTCCCGCCGTCCTCTAGTTCGGTGCAGTCCCGGGCTGATAGAAATAGCTTTGGCCGAGACCGGTGTGGCTCAGTGGATAGAGCGTTGGCCTGTGGACTGAAGGGTTCCGGGTTGGATTCCGGTCAAGGGCATGGACCTTGGTGGCGGGCACATCCCCAGTGGGAGGCGTGCAGGAGGCGGCTGATCGATGTCACTCTCTCATCGATGTTTCTAACTCTCTGTCCCTCTCCCTTCCTCTCTGTAAGAAATCAATAAAATATACAGTATTTAAAAAAAAAATAGCTTTGGCTTCATGCCAAGCGAAGCCAGAGCTGAGCTGAGCCTGGCCGGGTCGGCCCAGGGGTTAGAGCGTCCGGGTTCGATTCTGGTCAAGGGCACGGACCTCGGCTAACGAACGCTGGTGCAGGGGGCAGCATGGTGTTGCAGGCCCCCGTGTGCATGCAAAGGCAGGACACCACCGAGCAGAGGCCACTGCACAGGCGTACGGGGACTTCCGTATGAATTGCGTTAAACCAAGTGGGTAAAGGCCGTAAGGGGACCCACCCAGATAGAACGTTTCCTGGTGTAAAAGTGTTCCAAAGCTAGAGACCTCTCTGTGGTTAATCCCCTCCTGGAGGCCACCACCTCCCAGCGGCCTCAGCTGCTCCCCCCGACCCCTGCACCCCCTGACACAGCTCCAACGCCGCCCGCCTGCCCATGCGAAGCTAGAGACGATGCAGGAAGCGCTGTGTGTGCGGGACCCCCTCTGTGGGAACCCCTCTGCGTGGAAATCCCTCTGCGGAGCTGCCTTTGAGGAGGACGGACTGTTGGGGTGGAGAGGCCCCGTGTGTACACCTGACCGACGTTCCAGCCGCCGCTGAGGGCACCGGAGGGGGAGCGTTGCCTCCGGCTCCTCCGTTCTCACAGCCTCAGCGGGCAGAGCAGCCGCTCTGATGCTCTCTGCAGCCGGCGGCGGGGGGCAGGGGTGAGGGGGGGGTCGGTCTTCTTCCCCCTCCACCGGCCCCTCTGCTGGGGGACGGAGCTACGCAGGCTGATCCCCGGGGTCAGAGTGTGAGCCACGCTTGTTAACTGACACGTGGCGGCCCTGTGGGGCCCATCGCCCTGTGAATCGGGCAGTCTGTCCTGTCACCCCTGGGGGGGGGGGGCAGGACGCAGCCCTCCCAGGACCCCTGCAGCCCCCCTGCCTGCACCTGAGGGCTCACTGATCGGCCAGCACCTCCTTCTCCCATCTGTGCCGGCTCTGCTTCCTTCCCTGATTCCCCGCGGCTGCCTGCGCCCCCCGTCCCGCAGATGGTGCAGGGGGGTGGGCAGGAGGTCTGGGCCCCGTTCCTGATGGGGGCATCGGGGGGCCCTGTAAGGAAGCATGTTTGTAAGGGAGCATGTGGCGGTCACTGGTGACCGGCTGGCCCCCAAAGCGTGTTCGCCGTGGGGGCTGCACCGCGGGAGAAGCCGAGAGCCGGCATGGCCTCCGTGTCACACCCCCCACGCGACCTCCCTCGTGGCCCCTCCCCACGGACAAGCTGGGCCTCACGGCCTGTGCCCGCGGCCCATGGAGGTAACCGGTCACAGGGTGGCCCATGGAGGCGATTGGTCACGGGGTGGGCACAGCAGAGAGCGAGCGTCTCCTCCTCCTCCTCCTCCTCCTCCGGTCAGCACCCGCCCGGGAGCTGGCGGGCCGCACGGAGGCCGGAGGGAGCGTGCCCCGTCCCGTGTGCTCCCCGGCCTCTTCCGGCTCCGGGCGTGGCCTGCAGCCCGGATAACGCTCCCGCACACGCTCCCCTTTACAGACACACTGAGCCACATCCCGTGGCTACTGATCCGGAGAGGAGGGAGAGCGAGAGACACACACATCCCCGGGAGAGAGAATCGGGGACCGGCCGCCTCCGGCCGCCCCACACTGGGGATGGAGCCGCCCCCAGCCTGTGCCCCGACCGGGAGTCAAACCCAGGGCCCGTCCGTCCGCAGCCCGATGCACTAGCCACTGAGCACACCAGCCAGGCGGCACCACCTTCGTCGGTCGAGCGCCTCCCCACGCTGACGCACGGTGTCAAGACGGTTGACACGTGGTGGCCTGTGGGTACCCCGTGCGCTGGGAGCAAACAGCAGCCGGCGGGCAGACGGCCTCCGGGCGGTGAACACGAGGTCGTCACCCCGTGGCGGGGGTGGGGGAGGGAGGGCACGCATTCCTTCACCCCCTGAGAACCTGCCCCGGGTTTGGCGCCCGCTCCGTGTCCCGGCGGCGGGGGCGGCTGCTCAGCGCGGTGTGTGTTTGTGCCCGCAGTCCTCGGCAAGATCCGCAGTGCCGTGGGCAGCGCCCAGCTCCTGATGTCCCAGAAGTTCCAGCAGTTCTACTGGCTCTGCCAACAGAACCTGGTGAGTAGGCCGCCCCGCCCCTCCCCGCCCCCCACCCGCACCCCCATCCCCCCACCCCCGGCACTGGCCAGGGCTCCTTCCCGCGCTCCCGGAGGCCGGCTTGTCACAAACACCCCCATTACTCACAGACTGAGGGCAGAGAGGGCACTGCCCAGCTGGGGAGGGTTCCCACCGGCACCCCAGGCCCGGAGGCTGTGGACCGGGCGTGGGTGGGAGAGGGCGGGGCCTGCAGGAGACGGTGCCTTAGAGGGGGTAAGGGGGGGCCTTGGCCCCTGGCTGTCCCCCCGGGGCCCTGGGGAAGGATGGGGCGGGGGGAGGCTGGACTGCTGGCACGGAGACCGTCCCCGGCTCAGACAAGGACGGGAGGTGGCTTGGTCTCATTTAAAGAGACAGAGAGGAGGTGGGGAAAGTCCCCTGGGGCTTTGTATTTGACTTGAGGCCCGGTGCACGCAGTCCCTGCACAAGCAGCCCTCCTTCCCTCGCAGCCCCGGCTTCGTCGGGAAGGACGCCCAGAAGGACGTCCGGTCGGTCTAGTTAGTACGTGAAGCTGTTGTTATTAGAGACGGTTGGGAGTGACGTGAATGTAGCATTGAACTTGATAGTGGATACGGCTGGCGCCGACCTTGGTTCTGATCCTCCTGACAGTCAGAAGGGAAGAAAAGCCACATACACAGTGGCACCCCGAGAGACGCGTTTAATCCGTTCCGGAACCTGGAGGCGTGGGAAACGATGAGACACTCGCGTCGCGGTAAACGGGTGGGCCGTGTGCCGCCGGCCGATCCGCGTGATGACTCCTGTCTCAACGGTTGCTCGTATTTCAAAGCAAAAATCGGTTGCTCAACGGCTCGTATTGCAAAAAATCTCGTATGTTGGGCCACTCGTATCTCGAGGTTCCTCTGTATTTATATGCTGGTGGCCCGGTGCGCGGAATTCGTGCACATGAGAAGGGGGACCCAGGGTCAAGTCCCCGCCCACCCACGTGCACCTCAAAATCACATGAGGCCCAGACCCAGCCCTCTCCCCTGCCCCCATTGGGTGAGATCCAGACCCGGCCAGTCCCACTCTTGTCAAGTCCCACCAGGCAGGGGGCATAGCAGCAGGCCCCCTGGATCGGAGCCAGGATGGGGGGATGTCTGCCTGCCAGCTTGGGCCCCGATCCCTCAGCCCCCTAAGCCGGCAGGCAGACATCCCTCTGGCAGTCTGGGACCCCTCGCTCCTTACTGCCCGCCTGCAGCGGAGACAGGAGAGGCTCCCACCCGCATCACTGGGCTAGCCAGCCGTCTGGCTGAGCGACACCCCCTTCCTCCCTCCCCTCCCGCCCCCAGGGAGAGCGCACTGACCACCGGGAAGCAGCTCCTGCGATGAGCGTCTGCCTCCCGGTGGTCAGAGCGCATCATAGCGACTAGTCAGTCTGCCCTTGCATAGATTTGCATATTAGGCCTTTATTATTAGCAGGGGTTCTCCACCTTTCTAAGGCCGCGACCCTTTAAGACAGCTCCTCATGGGGTGGTGACCCCCAACCATAACATTATTTCCGTGGCTACTTCATCGCTGTCATCTTGCTACTGTGATGAACTGTCATGTACATATCTGATAGGCAGGATGTGTTTTCATTGTTACACATTGAGCATCATCAAAGCATAGGGATTAATCATAAAAAATATATGTGATTACATATTGTGAAATATTTATTTCTAATGACAAGTACATGAAATTTTGTCTTGAATCGTGGTGTCGCATGGGTAACAGTCTTCCTAGGACAACAGTCAACGACATGGCTACACGTTGCGACACCGAGGAGCGGTGTGTGGGTGCCTCAGACCATGGGAAATAGGTGTTTTCCGCTGGTCTCAGGCGACCCCTGGGAAAGGGTCGTTGGACCCCCAAAGGGGTCGCGACCCACAGGTTGAGAACCACTGTTATATAGGATATATGCATGTAGTTACATGTTTATCTGTGCTTCCTTTCACATACATATTTCTGTTTCTAAACCTGTTACACGTACACATGCAAATGCTCGCACATCCACGTGCGAGTGCATGCACGTCCGTCCGGGTCCCTGCGCACAGTTCTGATCCGACGGGAGACGTGCCCGCTGAGGGCCCCCGGGAGGAGCCAGGGGCGGGATCCAGGGCGGCGCGCGGCCACCTGGGATCCAGATAGCGGTGTCTCGGACCAGACGTCCCCATTCACACGCCGATCGCCTGCAGAGGCGGGGATGAGCTGGGGGCATGCGGTGCTTTAATGTGCGAGGAGCCGGCGAACTCGCCGGGCGCTCTGAGACATCAAAGCGAGCGGCGCGCCGCGTGGGCAACCCATCCCTTCTAATTGGGGTCGCTCCGAGCGTGCTCTCTCTAACGTCTCCCAATTAACCCGGGAGGGTTCGCCGTGCTGTGACACGAGGAGGCGAGGGGAAGCCGATGGAGCGTGCGTGTGTGCGTGCGCTCGCCGTGTTCCCAGGCGTGTTCCCGCCTCCCTGTGGGCTCCGCCGTTCCTGTCATTGTCGGGGAGAGGGTCGGTGAGAGAGCCGGGGGCTGTGGCCTGAGCCTGGTCCCTCCCGGCCTCGGGGTCAGGTGCTCTCGCTCAGAGAGCGTCACTCTGGCACCTGCCGGCGGACTCACCCAGGGAGGCTCTCGCCGCCGGCGACCCGAGGGCCGGCCAGGTGCTCGGACCCGCAGCGCCGGGCTGGCTGGCGTGGTGGAGGCGGGAAGGGCCGCAGCCCTAGATATCTGACTCTGCGTCTGGAGCGGCCACAGACGTGTGTGTGTGTGTGTGTTGTGTGTGTGTGTGTGCACGCTGGCACAGAGAGAGAGGGGAGCCGGGCGTGGGTGTCGCAAGGACCTCCGCCGTCGGTCAGAGCGAGGCACCGTGGGGTCCGGCGTGGCTGCGGGGTCACGGGGTCGCTCGGTGGGGCCGGCGGGGCTGGGGCAAGGGCCTAGCCTGGCCCCGGACGCCCATAAAAACCCAAAAGCAGCCGAGACCGGTGTGGCTCAGTGGATAGAGCGTCGGCCTGCGGACTGAAGGGTCCCAGGTTCGATTCCGGTCGGGGGCATGTACTTGGTTGCAGGCACATCCCCAGTGGGGGGCATGCAGGAGGCGGCTGATCGATGCCTCTCTCTCATCGATGTTTCTGACTTTTTATCCCTCTCCCTTCCTCTCGGTAAAAAATCAATAAAATTTAAAAAAAAATCCAAAAGCAGAGGGGAACCTGAATGTTCACCACCTCCGGGGCCCGGGCCTGGCACCGCCTCTGCCCCGAGGGCCAGGGGGTCCGGCCTCCTCAGCCCAGAGCCGCGAGGGGAGGGCGAGGTCTGCCCTCGGGGGTGGGCGCCGGGACAGCGGGCACCAGGCCCGGAGCCCAGGACGGGTGCCGGACGAGCCAGACCTTCAGAAGCGGACGGCCCGCCCCCGAAGTCAGAGGGCACACAGCAAGCGCCCGGGCACTCCGATGAGGACCCCGCGTGTCCAGGGCCGGGAGCCTCCCTGGCGGGGTCAGAGGGCAGGGTCAGGGGGCGGGGTCAGAGGGCCGCACGGCCACCGTGGAGACGCCAGGGCTGCTGTGCCGGCCCCTGAGCCAGGGCTGATGAGCGGGCACACAGGAGTGCGGGCACCGGTGCCCAGCTGCTGCGGCCTGTGGTCAGGCTGCGAAGGGCGCGCGCGCCACCTGGTGGTGCAGGACAGAAACCACCGCACAGGAAACAAGGCACAATCTGCCTTTCAGGCGGCGGGGAAGGCGGGGAAGGCGGGGAGGGCGGCAGGCAGGCAGGTCCCTGGGCAGCAGCCCTCTGGCGGCTTCCCATGGGGAGGGCCTGGCTCACACGGGATCGCTTTGACCGTGGCCAGCGTGCTCAGTAGTTAAAGCGTCGGCCCGTGCACCGAAGAGTCACGGGTTCGGTTCCCAGTCACGGGCACG
>JAAGEH010000733.1:0-11474 GCA_011751065.1 Lasiurus cinereus | reverse complement strand
TTATGATTATATGCATAGATACAAGTCCTTTGATTGATCTCTTATTTACCTCACCTAACTTTAATCATCCTGCTGTAATTTCACAGTCTGTTTGAAGCTTTACTGTCTCTGTATCTATCCTTTTGTTCATCAGTTTATAATGTTCTTTATTATCCTCCAATGAGTACGATCATGTGATGCTTCTCCTTCATTGACTGGCTTATTTCACTAAGCATAAGGCTCTCCAGTTCCAACCAGGTTGCTGCAAATGGTAAGAATTCCTTCTTTTTAATGGCAGCATAGAATTCCATTGTGTAGATGTACCACAGTTTTCTGATCCACTCATCTGCTGACGGGCACCTAGGCTGTTTCCAAATTGTGGCTATTGTAAATTTTGCGGCTATGAACATAGGGGTGCATAAATCCTTTCTGATTGTTGTTTGTAATTTCTTAGGATAAATTCCTAAGAGTGGGATTACAGGGTCAAATGGGAGATCCATTTTTAGTTTTTTGAGGAAACTCCATACTGTTCTCCACAGTGGCTGCACCAGTCTGCATTCCCACCAACAGTGCACAAGGGTTCCTTTTTCTCCGCATCCTCGCCAACACTTGTCGTTTGTTGATTTGTTGATGATTGCCATTCTGACAGGTGTAAGATGGTATCGCATTGTCGTTTTGATTTGCATCTCTCGGATGATTAATGACTTTGAACATGTTTTCATTTGTCTCTTGGCTTTCCTTCTGTCGTCTTTTGAAAAGGTTCTATTTAGGTCCATTGCCCATTTTTTTTATTGGATCCTTCATCTTCCTTTTATTAAGTTTTATAAGTTGGTTGTAGATTTTGGAGATTAAACCTTTATCAGTGATAGCATTTGCAAATATGTTCTCCCATGCATTGATCTTTCTTGTTGTTTTGTTGATGGTTTCTTTTGCTGTGCAAAAGCTTTTTATTTTGATGTAGTCCCATTTGTTTATTTTTTCTTTAGCTTCCATTGCCTTTGGAGCAGTATCAGTGAAGAAGTTCTTTCGGCATATATCTGAGATTGTGCTGCCTGTGGATTCCTCTAGTATTTTTATGGTTTCCCTTCTAATGTTTAAGTCCTGTATCCATTTTGAGTTTATTTTTGTATTTGGTGTAAGATGGTGGTCCAGTTTCAATTTTTTGCATGTATCTGTCCAATTTTCCCAACACCATTTATTAAAGAGGCTATCTTGGTTCCATTGAATGTTCATGCCTCCTTTGTCAAATATTAATTGAGCATAGTGGTTTGGGTGGATATCTGGGTTCTCTATTCTATTCCATTGATCTATATGTCTGTTCTTGTGCCAGTACCAGGCTGTTTTGAGAACAGTTGCTTTGTAGTATAGCTTGAAGTCTGGTATTGAGATCCCACCTACTTTATTCTTTTTTCTCAGAATTGCTGTAGCTATCCGTGGTCTTTTTTTGTTCCAGATGAATCTATGAAGAATTCTTTGTAGGTCTGTGAAATATGTCGTTGGTATTTTAATGGGTAGTGCGTTGAATCTGTAGATTGCTTTGGGTAGTATGGACATTTTAATGATGTTGATTCTCCCAATCCATGAGCATGGTATGCTCTTCCATCTGTTAACATCTTCCTCTATCTCTTTTTTCAGTGTCCTGTAGTTTTCTGCATAAAGGTCTTTTACCTCTTTAGTTAGGTTTATTCCTAGGTATCTTAATTTTTTTGGTGCGATGGTAAATGGGATTGCTTTTTTAGTTTCTCTTTCTATAATTTCATTGTTAGTATATAGAAATGCCACAGACTTCTTAGCATTAATTTTGTATCCTGCTACATTGCCAAATTCATTAATTAAGTCAATTAGTTTTGGAATGGAGTCCTTTGGGTTTTTTATGTACAATATCATGTCATCTGCAAATAAGGACAGCTTTACTTCTTCTTTTCCAATTTGGATGCCTTTTATTTCTTCTTGTTGTCTAATTGCAATGGCTAATACTTCCAGTACTATGTCGAACAGGAGAGGTGAGAGTGGGCATCCCTGTCTTGTTCCTGTTCTTAGGGGAAATGGTTTTAGTTTTTGCCCATTGAGTATGATGTTAGCTGTGGGTTTATCATATATGGCTTTTATGATGTTGAGGTATGATCCTTCTATTCCCACTTTGCTGAGAGTTTTTATCAAGAAAGGATGTTGGATTTTGTCAAATGCTTTTTCTGCATCAATTGATATGACTATGTGATTTTTATCTCTCAATTTGTTTATGTGATGTATCACATTTATTGATTTGCGGATATTGAACCATCCCTGCATTCCTGGGATGAATCCTGCTTGGTCATGGTGTATGATCTTTCTGATGTACTGCTGGATCCGGTTTGCTAGAATTTTGTTGAGGATTTTGGCATCTATGTTCATGAGAGATATTGGCCTATAATTCTCTTTCATTGTGTTGTCTTTATCTGGTTTTGGTATTAGGGTGATGCTGGCTTCATAGAAGCTATTTGGTAGTATTCCTTCTTCTTGAATGTTTTTGAATAGTCTGAGGAGGATAGGTTTTAATTCTTCCTTGAATGTTTGGTAAAACTCTCCTGTGTAGCCATCTGGACCCGGGCTTTTATTTGCTGGAAGCTTTTTTATTACTGCTTCAATTTCTTCCATAGTTATTGGACTATTGAGATGTTTGGCTTCCTCCTCATTGAGTTTTGGGAGGTTATATTTTTCTAGGAAAATGCCCATTTCTTGCAGGTTGTCCAATTTGTTTGAATAGAGTTGTTCATAGTATTTTTTAACAATCCTTTGTATTTCCACAGGGTCTGTTGTTATTTCTCCTCTTTCATTTCTGATTTTGTTTATTTGGGTCTTCTCTCTTTGCTTCTTGGTGAGAATGGCAAGGGGTCCATCAATCTTGTTTATCCTTTCAAAGAACCAGCTCTTTGTTTTGTTGATCTTTTGAATTGTTTCTTTGGTCTCCAAGTTGTTTATCTCTGCTCTGATCTTCACTATTTCCTTCCTTCTGAGTACACTAGGCTTTTCTTGTTGTTCACGTTCTAGCTCTTTGAGTTGTAGGTTTAGGTGATTTATTACCATTATTTCCTGTTTTTTGCAGTAGGCTTGTAGGGCTATGAACTTCCCTCTCAAGACTGCTTTCACTGTGTCCCATAAATTTTGTATTGTTGTGTTGTCATTGTCATTTGTTGCCATGATGTTTTTTATTTCTTCCTTGAACTCTTTGGTTTCCCAGTCGTTGTTTAATAGCAAGCTGTTTAGTCTCCATGTGTTTGCTTTATTTATGTTGTTTTTATTATAGTTGATTTGCAGTTTCATGCCACTGTGGTCTGAGAAAATGCTTGATATGATTTCTATCTTCTTGAATTTGAAGAGACTTTTCTTATGACCCAACATATGTTCTATCTTTGAAAATGACCCATGTGCACTGGAGAAGAATGTATATTCTGTGGCTTTGGGGTGAAATGTTCTGAAGATGTCAATTAATTCCATCTGGTCTAGTGAGTCATTTAGGATTGATGTTTCTTTGCTAATTTTTTGTTTAGAGGATTTGTCCAATGGTGACAGTGGGGTATTAAAGTCTCCTACTATGATTGTATTGCTGTCAATCTCTCCCTTAATGTCCTCCAAGAGTTTTTTTTATGTATTTAGGTGCTCCTATATTGGGCGCATATATGTTTACCAGAGTTATTTCTTCTTGTTGGATTGTTCCCTTTAGTATTATGAAGTGGCCTTCTTTATCTCTTGTTATGTCCTTCACTTTGAGATCTAATTTGTCAGATATAAGTATTGCAACCCCAGCTTTTTTTTCATTTCCATTTGCCTGAAGTACCATGTTCCATCCCTTCACCCTCAATCTGTGTGCGTCTCTTTTCCTGAGGTGGGTTTCTTGCAGACAGCAGATATATGGATCATGTTTTCTTATCCAATCGGTTACCCTATGTCTTTTGATTGGAGCATTTAATCCGTTTACATTTAAAGTTATTATTGATAAGTACTTATCTGTTGCCATTTTTAGTCCTTACTCATGAGTTCCTTCTTCGCTTCCTCTTTCTTTTTATTACAGCAGACCTTTTAACATTTCTTGCATTGCTGGTTTGGTGGTAATATATTCCCTTAGTCCTTTTTTGTCTGTGAAGCTTTTGATTTCACCTTCAATTTTGATTGAGAGTCTTGCAGGGTACAGTATTCTTGGATTCAGACCCTTCCTTTGCATGACTTTGTATATTTCATTCCATTCTCTTCTGGCCTGACGAGTTTCTGTTGAGAAGTCAGTAGCTAGTCTTATGGGGGTTCCTTTGTAGGTAACTTTCTGTTTCTCTCTAGCTGCTTTTAAGATTCTTACTTTGTCGTCGGTGTTTGCCAATTTAATTATAATGTGCCTCGGTGTCGGTTTGTTGGGGTTCATTTTGCTTGGGACTCTGTGAGCTTCTTGGATTTGTGTGGGTTTTTTCTTTTCTATATTGGGGAAATTTTCTGTCATTATTTCTTCAAACACGTTCTCTAATCCTTGTTCAGTTTCCACTCTTTCTGGAACCCCAATTATGCGGATGTTATTTTGTTTCATGTTATCCCAAAGTTCCCTTAGACTCTCCTCTTGCTTTTTAACTTTTTTTTCTAGAAGCTGCTGTACTTGGGTATTTTTTCCTACCGTGTCTTCTAGCTCACTGATGCGGTCCTCTGCTTCTTCTAGTCTACTTTTGATGCTTTCTATTGAGTTCTTTATAGCAGTGATGTCATTATTCATTTCTTCTTGTTTATTCTGCACCTCCTCTAGTTTCTTCTGCATTTCTTCTTGTTTATTCAGCACCTCCTCTAGTTTCTTCTGCATTTCGTCTTCACGCTTCTTCGCCTCCTCTAGGTTCTTATTCGTTACCTCTTGGCCCTTACTCATATTGTCAAATTTGTCTTCCAATCTTTTCAACCACATTATGATAATTTCTCTGAACTCTTTCTCTGGTAGGCTTATTTGTGGCTCTATTTTGTTTACTTCCTTTTCTGGTGAAACCTGCCTTTCTGTCTTTTGTGGGCTGTTTCTTTTTCTGACCATGGTCTTTCTTCTCTGGGTGTCTGGTTATGTAGTGCTCTCTCCTACGTTGACTGAAAGGCACAAACTACAACACGACCAGGTACAGCACACAAGGCACTGAGTAGAAATGTATTCAAGATGTTAATAATCACAAATAAGGTGACCACCAATGAAGGGCAAATTAGGGGTAGATAGAGAAAGAAGAAGAGGAAAATGAGGAAGAAAGAAAAGAAAGAAGTGCCAAAATCAAATTGGGAGAGTGAGAGAAAAAAAAAATAAATAAATGAACAATAAAATAAAATAAAATAAGAAAATAAAAAGGTGACAAAGGAGAAGAAAAGAGGAAGAGAAAAAAGTCAGAGAGAAAAGAAAGTGTATAAGAGAGAAAAGAGGAACAAAATATAGATGTCAGGAGAGAAGTTCAATAGAACAGTCACTAATCCCAATAAAGGCCAGCAACCAGTACCTAGATATTGATTCAAATTGCAAATAGCAACTGGTATCGAGGGAGATGAGGGAAAAGAGAGGTAGAAAACAAAGCAAGCAAAAAGCAAAATAAAACAAGTAGAATAAACTAAAACAATCTCTCAAAAAAAAATTTCAAAAGATCGATATAATCACTTTTCAGGCAAATAGCAATAAAAGGACATCGAGAAAAAACAACTTTTTGGCTAGTGAAGACAAGAGGGGAGAGGTTTGTGTGGACTTGTAGTAGGGGAATTGAAATTAGATATATAAATGGGGTGAAATTTTAACCAGGTAAAGAGAAAAATAGGGAGAATCAAAAGTTGGAAAAGGGAAAGAGAAACAAGACAGCAAAGTGGGGAAAGTTAGGAGGAAAGTGTTGGCATAAAGGTGGAGTTGAGTTGGAGTAAAATTATGCTAAAGGGAAGATGAAAATAGAATGTAGAACTCTAATCCCGAAATAAAATAAAGAGAAAACAAAATGACACTTTTTTTTCCAAAAACGGTAAATTACTAGTAGTAATTAATAATACTAGTTTAAAACAAAAATGTAATAATTATAAAGGTAAAATCAATTGAGGCAGAAAGAAAAAAAATATTCTTTTAATTAAAATATGTGAAAATGAAAAATAAAGAATTAAAAATTAAAAAAAAAGAAAAAAGGAAAAATAAAAAAAAGAAGAAGAAGAAAAATAGAATGATCCTTCACTTCCACTATTATTCTGCTTGACACACAGAGTAGGGGAGGTATTGCAGTTCCCTGTGTTCCCCTCTTGGTGTTTTAATGTCTTTATTCTCTTGTGGTTATGCGAGAGTCAATTTGTGTGTCATCCATTGGGTGGCAGTGTTTCGGAATTGATCTCTGAGACAAAGCACAGGACCTCTCTTGGCTGTGCTCAGATCCTGCTACTCTGTGGTTCCCAAAACCAGTTTGTGGGGGTTTTGCAGCCTGGACACTGCAATAACTCCCAGGTTGTCCCTCTGCCCCAGAGAAAAAGAAAAAAAAAAAAAGGAAAGAAAAAAAAAAAAGAGTCGTTTTCTGGAGCTCTCCTCCGTCAACAGCTCAGAGGGTCTGCCTTCACACTCAGGGATCACGTCCTGACCACCTCCGTGGGCCTCTCCAGAGGGAGCTCTCCCGCAGCCCGGCTCCCACAGTGCACGTCTCTGCCCTGCGGGGGTAGGAGACCGCACCCTGGCCCAGGCTAAGTCTGACCCTTCCGCGCACGCGCGCAGTGTGGATCTCTGAATCCTCCGCCTGCGCGTCTGTGCCGCCTGGGAAGCCGCGCTCTGGGTCCTGGCTGCTCTGTGGGTGCCTCCGTCAGCCGCAGCTTTCAGACCTCGGCAGACATCCACCTCCCCCTTAAGTCAGGCGCAATCTGACCTTTCCGTTCGCTCTGTGGATCTCTGATTCCGCCGCGTGTCTGCGCCGATTGGAGAGCGGAGTTCTGGGTCCCCGGGTTCCTGGCTGCTCGATGGGTGCCCAGCCGAAGGCTTCAGCGCGCCGCAGACATCCACCTCCCACTGCAAGATGGCTCGGGCTCCGCGTTCGCGCTGGTGGCTCTGGCAGACAAAAACCCCGTGGCAGTGGGGCTGCCTGGCCGGGAGAGCCCCTTCCAGCAGTTCCCCGCCTTCCCCTGGAGGACAACTGACTCCTAGCTTGCCAACAAACACTCCCAATGCAACTCTCAGCCGCTCTCTCTCCCTCTGCCCAGCGACAAAGCTCCAGACGCGTCCGTCTACTCCGCCGCCATTTTCTGCTCTCCTAATAAATTCACATCTAAAAAATTTTTTACTTAACAGCAAGACACCCATGAAAAACATACATAGTATTAAAATAAGCCAAAGGAAAATCATTTGGGCAAAAATAAAAAGGATCCAAAGTCAAATTTATAGAAAAATTCCTTTACTAACTTTTGGTCGAGAATGTTTATATATTTTCAGAAAAACAGCTCCAAGACCATGTGAATTCCTACAACAGAGAATGCTCCAGCTATGAAGACGAGAGAAGAAGCAGTCCAGAGATGGAAGATGCTGACGACACCTTGCCATCCTAACAGTCAGCAGCTGTGCATCGATGCAGGTTGCCCAGGACCAAACCAGAGAGGGTCGGACCTGCATTGCCACCATTTGTCCACCATCCAGAACTGAAATATCATTGCTAATACGTACATTCAAAAAACTGTTGGACATTGAAACTGAGACTCAAAGGACTGTTGGTCCAGAAAGATACTATAGACTTATTCATTTACCTCTTAGCATAGCCATTGTTGCTTGTCTTATTTTTTGTTCTTAATATTGATTTCTAGTCTGTAGGTTTAAGATTTTTTAGAGGAAAAGAAAACGGGGGAGATGTTGGAAACCAAATATTGTTCTCACTAAATGGATGTAAACAGGAAGCCAGAAGGCTGGTCAACCTTAATTGCTCTGAAAGGTCAGAGCTAATTACTCACTGTTTAGTTGAAACATTATTGGTTGAAGCAACCTCTATGTTTGTTTCTTGTTAATTTCTGTTTTTGTTATTTCCTGCCTAAAGGCTAGGGGCGTGTCCCAAAGCCTTAATAAAAGGGAGAAAAAGGCCAGAGCAAGTGGCAGTCCTTTCCACTAGAGGAAGGCTCCCGCCTGGCCCCCCAATGTCGCCAAATTTATGCTTTCAGTCTCTCATTTCGTTTGCGTGCGGCCTCCTTCAGAACCCGAACCCTGACCCGGGAACCCTGAACCACGCGGGACGTGGAAAGAGGTTCCCACATCTGGCGCCCATCAGGGGCTGCGGAAAAAGGTGCTCACATCTGGCCCCTGACCGCGGGACGTCTGGAGGAGAAGGTATTATTCGCCTAAGAGCGAAGGAAGGAAAATTCACCAAGGAAAATGGTGAGGGAAGATTCACCTAGGAAAAGGTGAGGGGAATTCAACGTACGCAAAGCCCACGGATTAACTACAGAGTCGCGATCTGTAAGTAGGGTGGGAACGTCTTTTGCAGCCAGGCTAATGGGGAAGAATTCGGTTATAAATATAAAGTAAACTTTATTATAGACTTTTGGTTTGCATGCTTAAATAATGTGGTTTCTTGTTCAAATTAAAATCTTAGTTTGCATTTGGAATCTGAAATCTGTAATAAGTGAAACTCCAGTGCTGAAACCGCCTCTGGTGTGGAGAAATTCAAAGGCGGCAGGAGAGGGCAAGGCTTTCTGCTCTCCTGCAATGAGATTACTTAAGGTTTCACTTAAAAATTATAAGAGAAATCGCAGGGAAATGCTAATCTTGGCCAAATTAGGTGCTAGTTATTACTTCGGAAATCGAAAAAGAAAGAAAAAAATTAAGATCTGTCTTTATCTTTTAAGCATGAAAATAAATTAGGCCAGATCTGTTAGAGATGCTTTCCCCCCTGAAGTAAGCAGGATGTGGAGGAAGAGAGACACTGTGGCAATCCAGTATGAAAGTCCACTCTCCCAGTATACTAATCCAAAGTCTCCTTTCTCGCCATGAAAAAGTTTTAAACATTTAGAGATGTGTCTGGAGTTTCTGTACTCGTGAGGAGAGAAGCCCGGCTTAAAAAGAAATGCGCGCAATTGTCCACCTTTTTGGACATATTAGACAGGGTTTTAAGCTGGAATCTCTCCGCAAAAGCTGCAGAAAAGGAAAAACCAGAACTGGTCTTTATTTTTTAAGAAAAATGGCGTAAAGGAACCAAAAGGAGATGATTTTGTGTTATTAATCAAGGTTTTCAGCTAAATGCAAATTAAATTGGGAGAAAATAAAATAATATTTCTCTAATAATTAGGAATTCAAAATACATTGTTGATTGGTCTAATAAAAAAGGATTAATTCTGTGATTCCCAACTGACAGTTTAAAAATATAATTGATATCTTAAGATAATTATAAAAATATTATAATCTTTAAATCATTATAAATATATATATTTGATGGTTTTTTTCCATGTTAAAATTTCAAGGCTTTAACAGAGATGATTCTTGTAAAGCTCCATGGGCCCAGAGTAATACAAGAAATTTGTTCTCTCTTTTTAAAGGACATCTTCTTAAATTTAACCGATCTAATATACTTGAAATTTCATGGAAAGCTTTATCAAATAAGAATTAATAACTATATTTTAAATGTTGTAAAGGTTTTGGCCTCTAAGAAGGAAACAAGGTAGCACTCTAGGGAGAGGCATAAACACTCAGCCTCTGAGAGATCCAGTCTCTTGGTCTCCTAGATGTCAGAGAGGTAACCATTGGGCCAGACAGTGTAAATCAAAATTTCATAGAAATGGGCAGCCTCTAAATCAAGATACAGGGTATAGTCAACCACCGGGAAATGACCAGAGGGGTGCCCCCCAGTCCGTTATTAATAGGAGAAACCTGCCCTGCAAGGCCCACAGTGGATTCCTTCATTGAGCAACTCCAGGAAGCGCAGGCCTGGATCTTAACAGCACTATAGCGGTCACTTTGACTCCTGATATTGCTCTGCAAGCTATTCCTACAGGAATTTGGGGTCCTATGTCATCGGGAGCATGGTAAAGAGGATGGTACAGACACCTAAGAACGTACTTCTTGCAATGCCAACAGTTACCAGCTATACGGTAATATTAGCTGGGGCACATGGGGAAGTATTTTTGACTTATATTCCTGACCCTTCATGGGTAAGAACCGTTAGGTGTACTGATTCCCCTGTTTCTTGTAGTCTCTAAGAAGGGCAAAATTAAATAAATATTTCTTAAAATTCCAACATTAGAATTTAAAATGACAAAAAGCCCAAAGCCACCTGTATTCTTAAGCTAGAGGCGGGGCAACATTTGTGGCTCGTGAATCAGACATAAACATTTACTAAATTTCTTTTGCTTTAAAATTGAGATACCTACTTTAATTAATAAATTAGCTTTTTAAATAAAAATCAAAGTTTTCAGCTAAATAAAGAGCCAATATTTTTGTAAGCAATTTGATTAAGTATTCTAATTAAGTAACTAAGACCTTGTCTATACAAAAAGAAATTGATAGCCAGTTTAAAATTGAATTGCCATGGCCTAGAATAAAAAAAATAGCCTTACATAATATTATTCTACAATGTCATTATTTTTTTGACAAATATCCCAAACAAACTTACAATCTAATCCTCTGAATATTTGATAGCAATTTAAAAAATAAATAAATAAATAACATTAAAGGAATTAAGACAGTGAGAAGGCACTTGAGCATTCTATATTGGCTTTTCTTGCTCTTTTTGCCAAGGACCCTCCCACAGCTGTCGCCTGAACTTTCTGTTCATGCTGAGGTTGAAGCCTAGTGTTGGCTGATACCATGACTCTGTCTCTCATCCAATGGTGTGAGCTGGGCCCTTCCTGGAGAAGAAACCTGGGTTCCCCAAGATATGTGATCAGTGCTGGGACCCTGCCAGCAGGCAAGGGGATCCCAAGGCAGGTACTGGGCGTGGAGGCCACAAGGGCATCAGCGTCCAAGGAGATGGACCTGAATGAACCTCACATCAACCTGCTTGGCCCCGGAGGATGGCTGGTTAGCCAGAGATGGGCAACTGGAACTTATACGTTACACCGACCACCGCCTAAGCCAGGAACTGGGCCTTATGCCGCCCTGCTTTCCAATGACGGGTAAGGTGGGTTGGTACCGTATGGTAGTTCCTGACCTAAGACAGGCACAGTCGCAAAGGGGCCATCAGGAAAAAACTTGGGGATCAACAGAGGTTGATCCTCACCCCCCAACATTGCAGAGGGAGGTCTCCTGCCCCATGGCTACTTCACTTCCACGTCCAGCTCCCATCGGGATCCAGATGACAAGACAGAGACTTGGCCCAGCTCCGTTCGGGACACAAATGACAGACAAAGATTTGGTGCAGCTCAGATCGGGACCCAGCAACAGACAGACTTGGCTAACAGCTGCCCTATATTCTAAATCCAACTTAACACCAGGAATGCTCAGGGCCTAGTCAAGGATGCAAATAATCCTTTCCACTAATATTTACAGGATAAAACTAAGATTGTTGTTAGAATATTAAATTTAATAATAAAAT
>JAAGEH010000732.1:0-14705 GCA_011751065.1 Lasiurus cinereus | reverse complement strand
TTATTTTCTCTTTAACTTTCATTGCCTTAGGAGCAGTATCAATGAAGTTCCTCAGCGTATGTCTGAGACTTTGCTGCCTGTGGATTCCTCTAGTATATTCATGGTTTTCCATCTTATGTTTTAAGTGCTGTATACATTTTGAGTTTATCTTTGTGTATGGTGTAAAGTGGTAGACTAGTTTCACTTTTTGCATGTATCTGTCCAATTTTCCCAACAATATTTATTTAAGAGGCTGTCTTGACTCCATTGTATGCTCATACGTCATTTGTCAAATATTAATTGAGCACAGTGGTTCGTTTGGATATCTGGACTCTCTATTCTATTCCATTGGTCTATGTGTCTGTTCTTGTTCCAGTACCATGCTGTTTTGGGAACAGTGGCTTTTTCATATAGCTTGAAATCTGGTACTGAGTTCCCACCTACTTTCACCTACTTTATTCTTTGCTCTCAGGATTTCTGTATGTTTTTTTTTTGTGTGTGTGTGTGTGTGTGTGTGTTTTTGTTTTGTTTGGAGAGTTCTTTGTAGGTCTGTGGAATATGCTGTTGGTATTTTAATAGGGACTGCATTGAATCTATAGATTGCCTTGGGTAGAACGGACATTTTAATGATGTTGATTCTCCCAATCCATGAACAGGGTATGTTCTTCCATCTGTTTGTCTTCCTCTATCTCTTTTTTTTAGTGTCCTGTAGTTTTCAATGTATAGGTCTTTTACCTCCTTAGTTAAGTTTATTCCTAGGTGTCTTAATTTTTGTGGTACAATGGTAAATGGCATTGCTTTTTTTAGTCTGTCTGTACGTTCACTGCTGGTGTATAGAAATGCCATAAATTTCTTGGCATTGATTTTATATCGTGCAACACTCCTGAATTCACTTAAGTCTATTAGTTTTTGATGCAGTTTTTCAGGTTTTTAACTACAGTATCATGTCATCTGCAAATAAGGAGAGCTTTACTTCTTTTCCAATTGGGATGTCTTTTGTTTCATCTTCTTGTCTAATTGCAATGGTTATTACTTCCCTACTAAATCAAACAGGTGTAGGGAGAATAGGCATCCCTGTCTTGTTCTTGTTCTTCTTACAGGAAACGGTTATATTTTTTTATTAATTTTTATACATATTGCCCCATTGCCTCCCCTTCCTCCCAGGGATACCCCAATCCCCCAGTGTCTATGTTCATTGGTTATGCATATATGCATGCATACAAGTCTTTTGATAGATCTCTTATCTACCTCACCTAACTTTAATCTTCCTGCTGTAATTTCAGTCTGTTTGAAGCTTTACTGTCTCTGTATCTATCCTTTTGTTCATCAGTTTATAATGTTCTTTATTATCCACAAATGAGTGAGATCATGTATGCTTCTCCTTCATTGACTGGTTTATTTCACTAAGCATAAGGCTCTCCAATTCCAATCAGGTTGTGGCAAATGGTAAGAATTCCTTCTTTTTAATGGCAGCATAGAATTCCATTGTGTAAATGTACCACAATTTTCTGATCAACTCAATGGGCACCTAGGCTGTTTCCAAATTGTAGCTATTGTAAATTGTGCTGCTATAAACATACGAGTGCATAAATCCTTTCTGATTGGTGTTTGTAAATTCTTAGGATAAATTCCTAAGAGTGGGATTACAGAGTCAAATGGGAGATCCATATTTAGTTTTTTGAGGAAACTCCATACAGTTCTCCACAGTGCCTGCACCAATCTGCATTCCCACCAACAGTGCACAGGGTTCCTTTTTCTCCGCATCCTCGTCAACACTTGTTTGTTGATTTGTTGATGATTGCCATAATGACAGTTGTAAGATGGTATCACATTAATTTGATTTGCATCTCTCAGATGATTAATGACTTTGAAAATAGTTTAATGTGTCTCTTGGCCTTCCTTCTGTCATCTTTTGAAAAGGTTCTATTTAGGTTTATTGCCCATTTTTTTATTGGATTGTTCATCTTCCTTTTATTAAGTTGTATAAGTTGGCTGTAGATGTTGGAGATTAAACTTTTATCAGTGATAACATTTACAAATATGTTCTCCCATACAGTGATCTTTCTTGTTGTTTTGTTCATGGTTTCTTTTGCTGTGCAAAACCTTTTTATTTTGATGTAGTCCCATTTGTTTATTTTTTCTTTAGCTTCCATTGCCTTTGGAGCAGTATCAGTGAAGAAGTTCTTTCGGCATATGTCAGATTGTGCTGCCTGTGGATTCCTCTAGTATTTTTATAGTTTTCCTTCTAATGTTTATGTCCTGTATCCATTTTGAGTTTATTTCTTTATTTGGTGTAAGTTGGTGGTCCAGTTTCCCTTTTTTTGCATGTATCTGTCCAATTTTTCCAACACCATTTATTGAAGAGGCTATCTTGGCTCCATTGAATGTTCATGCCTCCTTTGTCAAATATTAGTTAAGCATAGTGGTTTGGGTGGATATCTGGGATCTCTATTCTATTCCATTGGTCTATATGTCTGTTCTTATGCCAGTACCAGGCTGTTTTGAGAAGAGTTGCTTTGTAGTATAGCTTGAAATCTGGTATTGAGATCTCACCAACCTTATTCAGCTTTCTCAGAATTTCTGAAGCTATTCGTGGTCTTTTTTAGTTCCTGATGAATCTATGAAGAATTATTTCTAGGTCTGTGAAATATGTCGTTGATATTTTAATGTGTAGTGCGTTGAATCTGTAGTTTGCTTTGGGTAGTATGAACATTTTAATGATGTTGATTCTCCCAATCCATGAGCATGGTATGCTCTTCCATCTGTTAACATCTTCCTCTATCTCTTTTTTCACTGTCCTGTAGTTTTCTGCATATAGGTCTTTTACCTCTTTAGTTAGGTTTATTCCTAGGTATCTTAATTTTTTTGGTGCGATGGTAAATGGGATTGCTTTTTTAGTTTCTCTTTCTGTAATTTCACTATTAGTGTATAGAAATGCCACAGACCTCTTAGCATTAATTTTGTATACTGCTACATTGCCAAATTCATTAATTAAGTCAATTAGTTTTAGAATGGAGTCCTTTCAGTTTTTTATGTACAATATCATGTTATCTGCAAATAAGGACAGCTTTACTTCTTATTTTCCAATTTGGATGCCTTTTATATCTTCTTCTTGTCTATATGCAATGACTAATACTTCCAGTACTATGTCGAACAGGAGAGGTGAGAGTGGGCATCACTATCTTGTTCCTGTTCTTAGGGTAAATGGTTTTTTGTTTTTGCCCATTGAGTATGATGTTAGCTGTCGGTTTAACATATATAGCTTTTATGATGTTGAGATATGATCCTTCTATTCCACTTTGCTGAGAGTTTTTATCAAAAAAGGGTGTTGGATTTTGTCAAATGTTTTTTCTGCATCAATTGATATGATTATGTGATTTTTATCTCTCTATTTGTTTATGTGATGTATCACATTTATTGATTTGCGGATATTATACCATCCCTCCATTCCTGGGATGACTCCTGCTTGGTCATGGTGTATGATCTTTCTATTATACTGCTGGATCTGATTTGCTAGAATTTTGTTGAGGATTTTGGCATCTATGTTCATGAGAGACATTGGCCTATAATTCTCTTTCCTTGTGTTGTCTTTATCTGGTTTTGGTATTAGGGTGATGCTGGATTCATAGAAGGTGTTTGGAAGTGTTCCTTCTTGAATGTTTTTGAATAGTCTGAGGAGGATAGGTTTTAATTCTTCCCTGAATGTTTGATAAAACTCTCCTGTGTAGCCATCTGGTCCCGGGCTTTTATTCGCTGGAAGCTTTTTGATGACTGCTTCAATTTCATCCATAGTTATTGGACTATTGAGATGTTGAGATTCCTCCTCGTTGAGGTTTGGTAGGTCATATTTTTCTAGGAAAATGTCCATTTCTTGCAGGTTATCCAATTTGTTGGAATAGAGTTGTTCATAGTGTTTTTTAACAATCCTTTGTATTTCCGCAGGGTCTGTTGTTATTTCTCCTATTTCTTTCTGATTTTGTTTATTTGGGTCTTTTCTCTTTGCTTCTTGATGAGCCTGGATTGAGGTCCATCAATCTTGTTTATCCTTTCAAAGAACAAGCTCTTTGTTTTGTTGATCTTTTAATTGTTTCTTTGGTCTGCAAGTTGTTTATCTCCGCTCTGATCTTCACTATTTCCTTCCTTCTGAGTACACTAGGCTTTTCTTGTTGCTCTCCTTTTAGCTCTTTGAGTTGTCAGGTTAGGTAATTTATTACCATTGTTTCCTGTTTTTTGCAGTAGGCTTGTAGGGCTATGAACTTCCCTCTGAAGACTGCTATCACTGTGTCCCATATATTTTGGATTGTTGTGTTGTCATTGTCATTTTTTACCATGATTTTTATTTCTTTCTTGATCTCTGTGGTTACCCAGTCTTTATTTAATAGCATGCTGTTTAGTCTCCATGTGTTTGATTTCTTTCTATTGTATTTTTTATAATTCATTTCAAGTTTTATGCCACTGAGGTCTGAGAAAATGCTTGATATGATTTCTATCTTATTGAATTTGAAGAGACTTTTCTTATGACCCAACATATGATCCGTCTTTGAAAATGATCCATGTGCACTGGAGAAGAATGTATATTCTGTGGCTTTGGGGTGAAATGTTCTGAAAATGTCAATTAATTCCATCTGGTCCAGTGAGTCATTTAGGATTGATGTTTCTTTACTGATATTTTGTGTAGAGGATTTGTCCAATGGTGACAGTGGGGTATTAAAGTCTCCTATTATGATTCTTTTGCTGAAAATCTCCATTAATATGACCCAAGAGTTTTTTTTTTATGTATTTAGGTGCTCCTATATTGGGTACATATATGCTTCCCAGAGTTATTTCTTCTTGTTGGATTGTTCCCTTTAGTAGTATGAATTGGCCTTCTTTATCTCTTATTATGTCCTTCACTTTGACATCTGATTTGTCAGATATAAGTATTGCAACCACAGCCTTTTTTTTTCATTTCCATTTGCCTGAAATACCATGTTCCATCTCTTCACACTCAATCTGTGTGCATCTCTTTTCCTGAGGTGGGTTTCTTGCAGAGAGCAGATATATGGATCATGTTTTCTTATCCAATCGGTTATCCTATGTCTTTTGATTGGAGCATTTCATCCATTTACATTTAAAGTTATTATTGATAGGTATTTATCTGTTGCCTTTTTTAGTTCTTACCCCCAAGTTCCTTCTTTGCTTCCTCTTTCTTTTTATTACAGCAGACCCTTTAACATTTTTTGCATTGCTGATTTGGTGGTAATATATTCCCTTAGTCCTTTTTTGTCTGTGAAGCTTTGATTTCACCTTCAATTTTGATTGAGTCTTGCAGGGTACAGTATTCTTGGATTCAGACCCTTCCTTTGCATGACTTTGTATATTTCATTCCATTCCCTTCTGGCCTGATGAGTTTCTGTTGAGAAGTCAGTAGCTAGTCTTATGGGGGTTCCTTTATAGGTAACTTTCTGTTTCTCTCTGGCTGCTTTTAAGATTCTTACCTTGTCGTCGGTGTTTGCCAATTTAATTATAATGTGCCTTGGTGTCGATTTGTTGGGGTTCATTTTGCTTGGGACTCTGTGAGCTTCCTGGATTTTTGTGAGTTTTTTCTTTCCTATATTGGAGAAATTTTCTGACATTATTTCTTCAAACAGGTTCTGTAATCCTTGTTCAGATTCCATTCTTTCTGGAACCCCAATTACACGGATGTTATTTTGTTTCATATTATCCCAAAATTCCCTTAGGCTCTCCTCTTCTTTTTAACTTTTTTTTTTTCTAGAAGCTACTGTACTTGGGTATTTTTTCCTACCGTGTCTTCTAGCTCACTGATGCGGTCCTCTGCTTCTTCTAGTCTACTTTTGATTCTTTCTATTCAGTTCTTTATAGCAGTGATGTCATTTTTCATATCTTCTTGTTTATTTTGCACCTCCTCTAGGTTATAATTCGTTTCTTCTTGACACTTCTTCATCTCCTCTTGGGTCTTCTTCATTTCCTCTTGGCTCTTACTCAGATTGTCGATTTTGTCTTCCATTCTTTTCATCCACCTTATGATCATTTCTCTGAACTCTTTCTCTGGCAGGCTTATTTCTGCTTCTATTTCATTTACTTCCTTTTCTGGTAAAAACTGCCTTTCTGTCTTATGTGGGCTATTTCTTTTTCTGCCCGTGGTCTTTCTTGTCCGTGTGTCTGGTTATGTAATTCTCTCCCCTACGTTGATTGAAAGGCACAAAGTACAACACACAAGGTACAGCACACAAGGCACTGAGTATAAATGTATTCAAGATGTTAATAATCACAAATAAGGTGACCACCAATTAAAGACAAATTAGGGTTAAATAGACAAAGAAGAGGAAAAGGAGGAAAAAAGAAAAGAAAGAAATGCCAAAATCAAATTGGGAGAGTGAGAGAAAAAAAAATAAATGAACAAAAAATAAAATAAGAAAATAAAAAGAAGAAGGAGAAGAAAAGAGGAGAAAAAAGTCAGAGAGAAAAGAAAGCATATAACAGAGAAAAGGGGAACAAAATATAGATGTCGGGAGACAACTCCAATAGAACCGTCACTAATCCCAATAAAGGCCAGTAACCAGTATCTAGAGATTAATACAAACTTCAAATAGCAACTGATATCGAAGGAGGTGAGGCAAAAGAGAGGTAAAAAACAGCAAGCAAAAAGCAAAATAAAACAAGTAGAATAAACTAAAACAATCTCACAAAAAATTTCAAAAAATCAATATAATCACTTTTCAGGCAAATAGCAACAAAAGAACATAGAGAAAAACAACTATTTGGCTAGTGAAGACAAGAAGAGAGAGGTTTGTGTGGACTTGTAGTAGGGGTTTTGAAATCAGATATATAAATGGGTTGAAATTTTAACCAGGTAAAAAGAAAGAATAGGGAGAATCTAAAGTTGGAAAAGGGAAAGAGAAACAAGATAAGAAAATGGGAAAGTTAGGAGAAAAGTGTTGGCATAAAGGTAGAGTTGAGTTGGAGTAAAATTATGCTAAAGGAAAGATGAAAATAGAATGTAGAACTCTAATGCTGAAATAAAACAAAGGGAAAACAAAATGACACTTTTTTTCCCCAAAAGGTAAAGTACTAGTAGTAATTAATAATACTAGTTTAAAACAAAAATGCAATAATTAAAAAGGTAAAATCAATTGAGGTGGAAAGAAAAAAAATAGTCTTAATTAAAATATGTAAAAATGAAAAATAATTTAAAAAAAAGAATAAAGTAAAAAGAAGAAAATGAAAAAAAAATAGAATGGTCTTTCAGTTCCACTATTAATCTGCTTGGCACTCCTGTTTCCCATTAGGGAAGGTATTGCAGTTCCCTGTGTTCCCTTCTTGGTGTTTTAATCTCTTTTTGTGTGTCATCCACTGGGTGGCAGTGTTTCGGAATTGATCTCTGAGACAAAGCACAGGCCCTCTTTAGGCTGTGCTCAGATCCTGCTACCCTGTGGTTCTCAAAGAAAGTTTGTGGGGATTTTGCAGCCAGGCTGTCCCTCTCTCCCATAAAAAAATGAGTCATTTTCCAGAGCTCCTCTCTGTCAACATCTCAGAGTTTGCCTCCATACTTAGCGATCACGCCCTGACCACCTCTGCGGACCTCTGCAGAGGCAGCTTTCCAGCAGCCCAGTTTCCCCAGTGTGCGCATCTCTGTTGTCCGGGGGTAGGAGACCTCACCCTGTCCCAGGCAAAATCTGACCCTTCCGCCTGCCACGTGTCCACGCCACCTGGAAAGTCATGCTCTGGGTTCCCAGCTGCTCGTTGGGTGCCTGCGTCAGCCGGAGCTTTCAGACCTCCGCAGACATCCACCTCCCTGTTATCTCAGGCGAAATCTGACCTTTCCTTGTGCTCTGTGGATCTCTGATCCTGCCACGTCTCTGCACTGAGTGGAGATCGGAGTTCTGGGCCCCCGGGTCCCCGGGTGCTCGATGGGTGCACCAGCCATAGGCTTCAGACCGCCGTAGACACCCACCTCCCTCTGCAAGATGGCGAGGTCTCCGCGTTCACACTGGTGGCTCTGGCGGACAAAACCCTGTGGCAGTGGGGCTGCCTGGTTGGGAGAACCCCGTCCAGCAGTCCCCCACCTTCTCCTGGAGAATAACTGACTCTTAACTTGCCAACAAACACTCCCAGTGCGACTCTCAGCCACGCTTTCTCCCTCTACCCAGCATCTGTCTACTCCGCTGCCATTTTCTCTCCCATAGGAAATGGTTTTAGATTTCACCTATTGAGTATGATGTTAGCTCTGGGTTTATCATTTATAACTTTTATTATATTGAGGTATGATGCTTCTATTACAACATTTCTGAGAGTTTTTAATCAAGAAAGGCTGTTGGATTTTATCAAATACCTCTTCTGCTTGAATTGATAGGTCTATGATTTTTATCTCAATATGATTATGTGATGTATCACATTTATTGATTTGCGGATATCATACCATCTTGCATTCCTGGGATAAATCCTACTTGGTCATGGTGTATGATCTTTCTGATGCATTGCTGGATCCGGTTTGCTATAATTTTGTTGAGGATTTGGCATCTATGTTTATGAGGTATATTCCCTGAAATACTCTTTCATTGTGTTGTATTTATCTGATTTTGGTATTAGGGTGATGCTGGCTTCATAGAAGGTGCTTCAACGTGTTCATTCTTCTTGCATATTTTGTAATAGTCTGAGGAGGATATGTTTTAATTCTTCCTTTGGTAAAAATACCCTGTGTAGCTGACTGGCCTTGGGTTTTTGTTTGCTGGAAGCTTTTTGATGAGTGCTTTGATTTTTCCATATTTATTGGCCTACTGAGATGGTCAGATTCTTCCTGACTGAGTATTGTAAGGTTATATTTTTCTAGGAATATGTCAATTTCCTCCAACTTGTTTAGTTTGTTAGAATAAAGTTGTTCATTATATTTAACAATCCTTTGTAATTCTGATGGTTTTGTTCTTATTTAACCTATTTCATTTCTGATTTTGTTTATTGGGATCCTCTCTCTGATTCTTTGTGAGCCTAGGTCACAATCTTGTTTATCCTTTTGAAGAACCACCTTTTGGTTTTGTTCATCTTTTGTATTTTTGTATTGTTTTGTTTGGTTTGGTCTCTGTCATTTATCTCTGTTTGGATCTTTATTTCCTTCCTTCTGCTTACAGTGGGCTTTTCTTGTTCCTCTCTTTCTAGCTCTTTGAGTTGTAGCATTAGGTAATAAGTTACCATTGTTTTTAGTTAGTTTTTTTTTGGGGGGTGGTTTGCAAAAGGTTTGTAGAACTATAAACTTTGCTTTCCAGACTGCTTTCACTGTGTCTCATAAATTTTGGATTGTTGTGTTATCATTGCTTTCCTTGCCATGATGTTGTTGTTTCTCTTCCTTGATCTTTCTGGTTACTCAGTCATTGTTTAGGAGCAGGCTGCTTAGTCTCCATATGTTTGATTTCTTTGGATTGTTTTTAATGTAGTTGATTTACAGTTTTATGGCACTGTGATCATGAAAGATGCTTGATATGATTTCTATCTTCTTGAAATTAGACACTTTGCCTATGATCCAACATATTGTCTATCTTTGAAAATGACCCATGTGCACTTAAGAAGATTGTATATTCTATGGCTGTAGGATAAAATATTCTGAAGTTGTCAATTAATACCATCTGGTCTAGTAAGTCATTTATGATTAATGTTTCTTTGCGGATTTTTGTTTAGAGTATTTGTCCAAAGGTGATAGTGGTGTATTAATGTATCCTACTATTACTATATTGCTGTCAACCTCTACCTTGATATTTTCCAGGAGGTTTTTTTTTTTTTTTTGTATTTGTGTACTCCTGCATTGGTTGCGTGTATGAGGGGACAAGAGTGGGAAAGAGGGACTGATTGCATATACCGGAGTTATTTCTTGTTTAATTTCTCCTTTTAGCATTATGAAGTGACCTTCTGTATCTCTTGATATGTCCTTCATTTTGATATATAATCTATCAGATATAAGTATTGCTACACCCAGCTTTTTCATTTCCATTTGCCCTAAAAACCATTTTCCATCCTTTCACCCTCAATCTGTGTGCATCTTTTTTTCTGAGGTGGGTTTCTTGTAGACAGCAATATATGGGTCATGTTTTCTTACCCGATATGTTATTCTATATCTTTTGATTGGAGCATTTAATCCATTTACATTTAAAGTTATTATTGATAGGTTCTTATTTGTTGCCATTTTTATTCTTTTCACTTCCTATTTTTTTTTTTTTTTACAGCAGACCCTTTAGCATTTCTTGCATTGATGGTTTGGTAGTAATAAACTCCCTTAGTCCTTTTTTGTCTGTGAAACTCCAGATTTCAACTTCAATTTTGATTGATAGCCTTGCTGGTTACAGTATTCGTGGATTCAGACTCTTCCTTTCCATGACTTTGTGTATTTCATTCCATTTCCTTCTGGCCTGAGGAATTTCTATTGAGAAATCAGTTGCTAGTCTGAAGGGCGTTCCTTTATAAGAAACTTTCTCTCTTTGGCTGCATTTAAGAGTTTTACTTTGTCATATGCCAATTTAATTATAATGAGCCTTCATATAGGTATTTTGGTGTTCATTATGCTTGGGACTCTGTGAGCTTCTTGGATTTGTGTGGGTTTTTTCTTTCCTATATCAGGGAAGAGTTCTGTCATATCTTCAAACCGGATTTCTATTCCTTGCTCAATTTTCTCTCCTTCTGGGACCCTGATTATGCAGATATTGTTTTGTTTTGTGTTGTCCCATAGTTCCCTTAGGCTCTCCTCCTGCTTCTTAATTTTTTTTCCTAAAACCTGCTCTACTTGTGTACTTTTTCTACCTTATCTTCTCGCTCACTGATGTAGTCCTCTACTTCTTTTAGTCTGCTTTTGATGCTTTCTATTGTGTTCTTTACAGCAGTGATGTCCTTTTTCATCTCTCCTTCGTTCTTCATTTTCTCTTGGGTCTTACTCCTATTGTTGAATTTTTTTTTCTATTCTTTGCAGCCATCTATGGCCATTTTGCTGAATTCTTTCTCTGGCAGGATGCTTGCCTCCATTTCATTTACTTCCTTTTTGGTGATGCCTTCTTTTCTTTTATATGCGGGCTGTTTCTTTGTCTCCCCATGGTCCCTCTTGTCTGGGTGTCTGGTTATGTAGTTCTCTCTCCTGTGTTGATTTAAAGGCACAAAATACAAGACAACCAGAACAATGCAGAAGGCACTGAACAGAAATGCCTTGACATTATAAATAGTGACAAGGGTGACCAACAGAGGGAGACAAATTAGGGAATAGGAGAAGAAAAAGGGAAAGAAAAGAAAGGAATGCCAAAATGAAATTGGGAGTAGGGGGAGAAGGAAAAAAGATAAGGGAGAAAAGAGAAAAAGAAAGAAATGGGTAACAATTTATATATATGGAGAGAAAACTGCAATAGAACAGCCACTAATCCCAACAAATGCCAACAACAAGTACCTGTAGGTTAATACAAACTACAAATAATAACTAAAATCATGTGAGGTTAGGGAAAACAGAAGTAAAATCAAATACATGTAATATATTAATAAAACATTTAAAATAAAATAAAGAACAGTGGATATAGGAAAAACAAAGCAAACAAAAAAAAAGAATAAGAAAAACAATCTTACAAAAATGTAAAAAAAATCAATATAATCAACATCCAAAAATCTATAAAAATATAATCAACTAAAGGACAGAGAAAAACAAATTTTGGATGGCATGGACAGAGAAAAGAGAGGTGTTTATGGACTTTGGGCAGGGGATAGGAAATTATATATATAAGTAGGGTGAAATTTCAACAGGGGTAAAAAGAAAATAGGGAAAATTTTAAGTAGGAAAAGGGGAAACGTTAGGAATAGAGTGATGGCAAAAAGGTAGAGTTGAGATAGAGTAAAATGATGCTAAAGGAAATATGTAAAAAGAATATAGAACTCTATTCCCAAAGTAAAACACAGATAATAAAATTACAAATTTTTTCAAGAAGGTAAAATAATAGTAATAATACTGATTGAAAATAAAAATTAATAATTAAAAAGTTAAATTGAGGAAAACAAAATAGTTTCTTAAGTAAAAGATGAAAAAAAATTAAAAATTATAAAATAGGTGAATCAATTCTCATTTCTCTTCACCACCTCTGCATTCCCAGGTCGGCCTTTCTTCTCCAGTCTCAGAGAGGCAGCAGTGCAGGAGACCCGGCGCTGCTCTGCAAGGGCTCACCTTCAGGCCTGGGGCCCTCGGCGGATGATCTTGTAAAGAGATTTTTAAAGGAAATCCAGCAGGTGTGCAAGAAAAGAATCACAGGACAATCCAGTCTTGACAACATATTCACCATGTCCAGTCTACAATCAGAAATTCCTACACTTGCACAGAAACGTGAAAGCAGCTTCCACATGGAAATGCTTCAGTTGATAGAAACTGAGATGGTTCAATTATTGGATTTAAAATACAAAGACATGTCAGCAGTTATTATGAGTAAATTTAAAGTCTTGATGGAAAATATGGACTTAATGCTTGAAGACATAAGGGAATCTCTTAAAAATGACCTAAAGGACATTTTAAGAGTAAAAAGTACAATGCTTGAAATGAAAAATGCAAAGAACCCTAATACCAGAAAAGAGTTACAACAAATAAAGGATACCACATCAATGAAAAGAGAATTGGTAGAGAAAATAGGAGAACACGCTATTCAGAATATTGAAAATGTAACTTTTAAAAGAAGTGAAATAGTTAAACTAAGTAGCAAATTAGACCAAAGTGAAGACTACACTACTAACCAAGGTAAGAAATTGTCCCCTGATAACTCACAAAATCACAAAGTTCTAGAAAATATGGAAGAAGCCATAGGTATTACAGATGATGCAGGTAGAAACTGCAACATTCATATAGAAATTACAGGAGAAGATGAGGGCCAAGAGCATGAAGAGGATGTATTAGGCAAAGGAACAAGAGAGGAAAACATCCCTCAAAACTTCAAAAATAAAGAGAAAGTTCTAAAAGCCTCCAAAGAAGATGGAGCAATACTGACCTTGGCAGATAGAATTTTAGCTGAAGAGGAAAAATGTTATGAGCTACAGGAAGGAGACAGCTCAGAGTGGGAATGGGAACTGTCATTACCATCGCCAGCAGAAGAGGATTCTGAAGAAGAGACTACCTCCCAGACTGAGGAAGAAGAGGCTTCACTTAAAGAACGTCCCTGTACTTACTTGGCTTCAGATTCTAAGAAGAAAAAATTGGTGAAACATAAGCTAACATCTAAGGAAACAGAATTACTACAAGAAACAGAAGAGAACTTTAGGAGAAGTGTAATTAATTCATTCAGAAAGATACAAGAAGAGATTAGAGATATTAAAAATTACCGTCCTGGAAATAAAAAACTATCTGCACTTACTGCTAGAATAGAAATACTTAGAGAGAAAATAAGTAATCTAGTGGATCAAATGGAAGAGTTCTCTAAGGAAACAAGGCAAATGGCCAAACTGATCAGAGAAGTAGAGGATAGATCCAGAAGCTCAAATATCCGACTTATAGGAGTTCCAGAAAAAGATAATAAAGAGAATGGAGCAGTGGATATAGTCAAGGAAATAATTGAAGAAAACTTTGGGGAGCTAAAGAAAAGATCAGATCTGGACATTGTCACTGTCTTTCCAATACCCAGTAAAATAGATGAAAAGAGACCCACTTCTAGACACATCTTGGTGAAATTTGGCAATTGCAGTGATAGAGAAAAAATCCTAACTGCTTCCAGAGAGAAAAAAGAGGTAACCTACAGAGGAAGAAGCATCAGAATGATACCAGAGTTATCATTGGATACTCTGGATTCTAGAAGTCAATGGGGCAGTATCAGAAGAGGTCTGTAACCAAAAGGCTTTATTTGATTTTGAGGGTCAAACAAAAGTATTTTTTTATTGAATTCAGAAAGTTTATTTCTTGCATACCCTCTTTGAAAGAATCACTGGAGAATACATTATAGCAATCCAGGGTCAGTGTAAACACAATTTTTTCCCCACACCCCAAATCAAGGAAAACTAAAATGCCACAGATTTATCCAACAAGATTGACAGCTAAACAATATACTTGGGCATGAGGAGAAAGGAAGATTACAAATAGTACCCACATGTTGGTAAACTTAAAGGGTGTATTTAAATGATCATTTATCATAATGTGAATCTTAAGCTTTAATTAAATGATTTTCCTTTCAAAATAAAAATAAAATGTGCAGTAATGAAGGTCATTCACTTCCTCTATTGTTCTGTTTGGCACACCTGTTTCCCAGTTGGGACAGTATTGAATTTTCCTGCGTTCCATAAATGCTCAATGTTGTAAGGCAGTCCTGGTTTTGAAGCATGCAGTGTGTCTTAATCTCTTTATTCTTGTATTTGTGATTATACAAGAGTAAACTTGTAAGTCAGCCCCTGGGTGGCAGTGTTTCTGGATTGACTCTGAAACTATAGGCCCTCTCTGGCCTGTGCTTATATTCTGCTTTCTCTGTGGCACTCAATACTGGTTTGTGGGAGTGGGCTGGCCCAAATCTGGTTCTCTGAGGATCACTCCCTACTCCAATCCCTAGGTTCCAGAAAAAAATAATTTCCCCTGCAGTCTCCCAAGGCGCCCCAACTGGGTGATACTATGTATTTGGTTATCAATCAGAAGCAAGAATCTGAAGAGGAAAGATTGCAAGTCTGCTCAGTCCTGTACCCTGCTCTTGTCCAAGCAGTTGGCACACTTTAATACCTCCCAGGCTGTGCTTCTGCATCAGATCAAAATGGGT
>JAAGEH010000728.1:0-15527 GCA_011751065.1 Lasiurus cinereus | reverse complement strand
GCTAACTTTCCACTCGGAAACTTCGCGGGAGCCATTGTGTCTCTGTCTGTGGTGCTGAGAGGCCTGGCGTTGTAATGCCCTTTCCCATGTTGGCCAGCAGGTGTCACCAAGTCCTCGCTGATAAGAAAATTTGTGTGTGAGTGTTTGCTGGCTAGATTTGCGTGGGATTCATGCCGTGGATACTGACCATACAGCGAGTTTAGATGCGGCTCTTTTCGGGGGTATGGTGTGAACGCCACCCAGGCGAGTATTTTTCACGTCCCCTGTGGCAGGTGTTGACCCTGTGCTTTGTTTTGTGTAGGTGAAGGTCTCCGTGTTTTGTAAGCCATCCGAGAGGGTTCTATTTTTTTTTTTAAATTGTGCCAGTGGAAATGTGTGAGGCAGAAGAGGCTTCGTCCTAGTGTGCGCTTCATTGAGAAGACATTCCCATGTGAAGCATGATCAGTTATTTTGCTAGAATGAGTGTTGGTGTTGGGAGGTGATGTCCCCGAGCCAGCCTTGTGAGGAGGCAAGCTATGTTTGCTGTTCCCACCTGTTGTAATCCAACGAGACAACTTCACTTGGACACAGCGTTTTAGAGATGGAAAGTTGAGCTTTATTCCTGCGCAGGGACTGCAGCCAACCTACGCAGAGGAGAACTGCAGCCCCAAGGTCTTGTAAATGGCTGGTTTCATAGCCCTATTGCAGGGATGAGCAAGCAAGCGCCGTTTACAGAAGCGGATGGTTGCAGTTAGCACAGCTGCCTGGAGGAGTTATCCTAAGAGCAGTGGAAAACTTCAACAGAGACATTTACTGGCTCGGGGGAATGTTCTGTTATCTTACCCTGTTCCGGGCAAGTTTGGCCCGGGGTTGGGGAGTTAAAGGTTATGCACACAGGGGCTGTTTGGCCATGTCACAACACCATCCAGTGTGTCTCCATGTGTCCCCCTTGTCCCCAGGTTCAGTTTCCACGTTGGGAGCCACACGTATCCATCCCCAGATGTTTCAGCACATGAGTCAAGTCCCCATTATGGGGTGTGTAGTGTATGTTAGCTTTGTCCAGTCAATCAGTCGGTTACATTGGACCTGCTGGTCTCCCGCATCACCAACTCCCCCCCCCTCCCAGGCTGTGTTTTGAACCCGAGGATTCAGTGCTGAGTTGGAGTCAGTCCCTGATGGATGGCAGTGCGTTGAGCACTTTGTATGAGGAGAAAGCCAATGGGGTCTTTGCAGTCTGGAGAGTTGTAGATGTGTTTTCTGTATGGTTTGTAGGCTGGTTTTTCCTGAGTAAGCGAGGGATGTGTTGGTCAGCATCACCCCCAACAGAAGAGACCTAAAGGCACCTGCAAAGATGGTGTGAAAAGTAAAAGATTGAAATGCAAATAAGTTGCTACTGGGTACCACATTTTTCCTGATGCAATCTGTTTTCTGAATAGGAGGTATTTGCATTTTATGCGTGCCTCTTGTGGTTTTGCATCTGAGAGGACCTAGTTGTGAAGTGTTGTAGTCATTTTGAAGTTCAGTTTGTGCGACCCCCTAAGGGTGCAGCCCCAGTCCCCTGTCTGGTATGCAAACTGTCTGTATTGTGATTGTGATCCCGTGAATGGATGAGTGTTAAGTCTTTTGCACCCACCTAAGTTTTTCTTTTTTCTTTGTCAGCCACCCCAGAGGTTTTTGTGCCTGGTTTTCTCCCAGTTTTGCAGTGTGCATTTCGTTTTTTTGAGTTAAAATGTTTAAAATGAAGTGTTCAAGCGCCATTGTGTAGAGCAGTGTCCCCATTCCTGGCTATTGTTGCATGAGTGTTGTGTCTTTGTCATGTTAGGGTCGAAAAGCTCGCCGCTCAAAGGAAGACTCCAAGAGACGTTCTCATGCAAACAGCAAGGGGTTTATTGCAGACCAAGCATGCTGGGGCTCACAACATACTCTGAAAGCAGAGCAGAGGCTGAGAGCCCTGAGTCGATACAGAGTCAGGCTTATATACTATGTGACAAGCAACAGGGTTATACAGAGGTCAACACAGAATTTTACTTCCTTGATTCCTGTACACATTTTACTGTTTGCAGTCTCCACATTTTACAATTTACAGTCTCCACATACGTCTGGTTACCATGGGGCTAAGATAATGAGATAACAGGATGCGACTGGTGATTATCTCTGGGCTAGCCTCCTGGGACATCTGGACTATGTCTCCTTTTGCAACCTAGCTACAGTCTATCTTGCTACATAAGATTAACAACCTGTGCCTGGACTGCAGCATCCTAGGAATTTCCTCCTTATTCTCAGCCCTGAGACTACAACAATAAGATGTGACTGGGGGGGGTATAATTTTTAAGCCGAGCTGTGTTAACTCTTTCCCGGCCCGATCCTGATTTTTGCAACCTTACAGTCATCTTGTTGAAAACACTAGGTGTCCACTTGGATTTCTCAGGAGAGATATTGATTGAAGCAGGTTTGGTGAAGAAGTGATGGCAGGAGATTGTCCTATGTCTGCTTTGCTATTTTTGAATGTGTTTTGTACGTGTTTTGTAGGTCCCAGGTTTTTGTGGTGGGCTTCCGAGTCCTAGTCCCTTGTTTGTCCTTGAGAATGTAGAAATCTGATTGTGTGTCTAGTGGTATTGTGCATGTATGTGGAAGCTGTTTTCTTGTCTCTGTGTGTCCCTTTTTGGATTGCTATTTGTTGGTCAAAGAGATCTTGCAATGGCCGAGTGTTTTTCAAAGGCAGCGAGTTACTGAAAGATTCCCCAGAATGTTGATGAGGATCCTGACTGTGTGTCGTAGGCTTTGTGTCTTGTTTGTGAGTTTGAGTTGTGGAAAGTTTTTGAAATGATTTTGATGGTCAGTTTTCCCTTTTTCCCCGTGAGCATCAGCATCGGTCATTCCTAAGGAAGCATTTAGTAGTTTGCATCGCATGCTGTTGTGAGAAGGCAAGAGCAGGATGTCCCTCCCAAGTAGTTGCTCGATGTTGCCCTGATTTTTCAGGAGGAAGTCCCTGAGGTTCTTAGAAAAGTCAGGAGGGGGCGTAGGTTTGTTGTGAGAAAGATGAGTTCTGTTGTGGAGAAGTGTTGTGACTGTGGGTTTGACAAGCTCAGTGCTGTCGTTGATATCCCCCAGAGGTTTATTTCCCGAGAACCCCCTTTTCTGTGACAGTACATGTTCCTTGTGGAGGTGCTTGAGATGTTTAGGTGTTTTTGCTTATGTTGCGTGTTTTGTGGAGTCCTTTTGTTTTTGTGGAGCATGATTGTGTTGTGAGGTATCAGTTTGCTGTGCGTTTGTTAGTTGAGCAAGTTTTGGTTGTCATGGCTCAGTGAAACTAAAGCAAGGGTTCAGAGGTGCCCTCCCCCGCTTTTTTTTGCAGTCCTAGGTGATGTGGGGATGTAGGAGAGAGGCAGTTATGGGACAAAGGAGTCGGGTTGTTTCCTGCCAAGGGAAAGAGTTAAGAAAGTTATCTGAGAAGGTGCTTGTGTTTTCCTCTGATTTTATTTTTTACAGTGGTCCAGGTGGTTTGCATCATAAGCAGTTAAGTATTGTCCAGGAAGGTACTTGTGTTGTACAGTGGAAGCATTTTATTGTTTGATGAAAATGTCGTCAAGACAGCTGAGTTTCAGTGAAGATGTCCTTTTTTTGAGTGCATTTTTCATCGTCCATGTTTTTTAAAAAAATATATTTTATTGTTTTTTTTTACTGAGAGGAAGGGAGAGAGATAGAAAGTCAGAAATATCCATGAGAGAGAGATATCGATCAGCCGCCTCCTGCACGCCCCACAGTGGAGATGTGCCCTCAAGCAAGGTACATGCTGTTGTAACCCAACGCGACAACCTCACTCGGACACAGAGTTTTAGAGATGGAAATTTGAGATTTATTCCTGCACAGGGACTGCAGCCAACCTACGCAGAGTAGAACTGCAGTCCCGAGGTTTTGTAAATGGCTGGTTTTATAGCCCTATCACAGGGATGAGCCAGCAAGCATTGTCTACAGAAGTGAATATTTGTGGTTAGCACAGCTGCTTGGAGGAGTTATCCTAAGAGCAGTGGCAAATTTCAACAGAGACATTTACTTGCTCGGGGAATGTTCTGAATGGTCTGTTATCTTCAACAGGGACATTTACTGGCTCTGGAGAATGTTCTGTTATGTTACCCTGTTCCGGGCAAGTTTGGCCTGGAGTCGGGGAGTTAAAGGTTATGCACACAGGGGCTGTTTGGCCATGTCACAAAAGACACCTGGTAAGGCACATGGGCATTTGTTAAATTATTTTCAGCTGAGTGGGAGGCGACAGGCAGAGCCGCGTGTTGGATACACATGGTGCCAAGAAGGCGGATGTGTTTTCATTACTGACTGTTCCCTTTGCCCAGGTGTCAGGTAGTGGGTCTTTAATATGTAAATGCAGTGAAGCACTAGGAAGGTTTGGGCCTTCTCAAAAATGCCAATCATGTCCTTTGATCCTAATAACCCTTTGGTGACAGTTTGTGGTATGTGGGGTTATCAAATCCACTTGCTGTATCGGCTCTGGGTCCTTGTCCCTCCATCAGAGAGGACGGTAGTCACACCCATCCCCAGCTTTTTCCTTCCATTTTGTGTCTTGTCTCTTTCTTTCTTTTCTTTGTCCATCCCCAGGTTCTGTACTGAGGAACTGGATCCACTCTCTTTCCGTGTTGAACGTGGAAAGAGAGAAACACCTTCAGCCTGTGAGGTGACTGACTGGCAGTGAGACCAAGAAGCTTAATTTGTTGGTCTTTTTAAGTAAAGTATAGTGTTGATTTGTGTACGTTGTGAGTTGATGCTGTAAGCAGCGAGCACCCTTGAAATAGTGCTACTATTGACTGTTTTTGTTAAAATGGAAACTGTTGTCAGCCACCTGAGTGTCCATGAAGCTGTTATCCTGTGCGTCTTTGCTGCACGTGGCATCCATAGGCATTCCCATGAAGTTGTCATTTTGTAAATTCGGATTGATGTGTGAATTTCTGTATCTCAAAGCTGAATGCGTCCTAGTTGATGACGTTCGAGAAGTTTGTGAATGTCACAGGGCAATTCATTAAGTGTGATCCATAAAGTGAGGCAAGAGAAGGGAAGTGTTTTGAAACCTTAAGGGGTCGCACGTTATTTTTCCTTGCACTCCATGTGTGAATATTAGAGTATAAAATTAGATGTATTTGAAAAAGAAAACATGCATTGGTATTGAAAATATGGTGTTTGGAGTGGAATGATGGAGGAGAGCAGACCATTACACTCTTGCTAACTTCCCACTCTGAAACTTTGCGGGAGCCATTTGTCTCTGTCCGCGGTGCTGAAACTTTTGCGACCACCGTGTCTCTGTCCGTGGTGCTGAGAGGCCTGGCTTTGGAGCGCCCTTTCCCGTATTGGCCAGCAGGTGTCGCCAAGGCCTCGTTGATAAGAAAGTTTGTGTGTGAGTGTTTGATGGCTAGATTTGCGTGCGATCCATGATGTGGGGATACTGACCGGGCAGCGAGCTTAGATGAGGCTCTTTTCGGGGGTATGGTGTGAGCGCCCCCCAGGCGAGTGGTGCTAAGGCCAAAGGTGTATTAGTATTTGTCACTTCCCCTGTGGCAGCTGTTGACCCTGTGCCTTGTTTTGTGTAGGTGAAGGTGGCATTTCCCGTGTTTTGTAAGCCATCCGAGAGGGTTCTAATTTTTTTTAAAATATATCTTATCTATTCTTCACAGAGAGGAAGGGAGAGGGACAGAGAGCTAGAAACATCAACAAGAGAGAAGCATTGATTAGCTGCCTCCTGCACACCTCCTACTGGAGATGTGCCCGCAACCAAGGTACCTGTCCTTGACAGGAATTGAACCTGGGACCCTTTAGTCCGCAGCGGAAGCATTTGAGTGTTTGATGAAAATGTGGGCCAGACAGCTGAGTTTCTGCGAAGATGTCCTTTTTTTTAGTGAATTTTTCATCGTCCATGTTTTTTTCTTCTTAAATATATTTTATTGATTTTTTACAGAGAGGAAGGGAAAGAGATAGAAAGTCAGAAACATCGATGAGAGAGAGACATCGATCAGCCGCCTCCTGCACGCCCCACAGTGGAGATGTGCCCTCAAGCAAAGTACATGCTGTTGTAACACAACGAGACAACCTCACTCAGACACAGAATTTTAGAGATGGAAATTTGAGCTTTATTCCTATGCAGAGCAGAACTGCAGTCCTGAGGTCTTGTAAATGGCTGGTTTTATAGCCCTATCACAGGGATGAGCAAGCAAGCATTGTGTACAGAAGCAAATATTTGTGGTTAGCACAGCTGCCTGGAGGAGTGATCCTAAGAGCAGTGGAAAAGTTCAACAGAGACATTTACTGGCTCGAGGGAATGTTCTGAATGGTCTGTTATCTTCAACAGGGACATTTACTGACTCTGGGGAATGTTCTGTTAGGTTACCCTGTCCCGGGCAAGTTTGTCCTGGGGTTGGGGAGTTAAAGGTTATGCACACAGGAGCTATTTGGCCATGTCACAACAGACACCTGGTAAGGCCCATGGGCATTTGTTAAATTATTGTCAGCTGAGTGGGAGGCGACAGGCAGAGCCGGCTGTTGGATACTCATGGTGCCAAGAAGGCGGATGTGTTTTCAGTCCTGACTGTTCCCTTTGCCCAGGTCTGAGTTAGTGTGTCTTTGATATGTAAATGCAGAGAATTGCTAGAAATGTCTGGGCCTTCTCAAGAATGCCAATCATGTCCTTTGATCCTAATAATCCTTTGGTGACAGTTTGTGGTATTTGGGGTTATCAAATCCATTTGCTGTATTGGCTCTGGGTCCTTGTCCCTCCCTCAGAGAGGACGGTGTCCTTCCATTTTGTGTCTTCTCCCTCTTCCTTTCTTCTTTCCTTTCTTCCTTCCTTTCTCTCTCTCTCTCTCTCTCTCTCTCTCTCTCTCTCTCTCTTTCTCTCTCTCCATCCCCAGGACCTGTACTCAGGAACTGCACCCGCTCTCTTTCCGTGCTGGACGTGGAAAGATAGAAACACCTCCAGCCTGTGAGGTGACTGACTGACTGACAATGTCACCAAGAAGCTGATTTTTTGGCCTTTTTAATTAAAGTATAGTGTTGAGTTGTGTACATTGTGAGTTGATGCTGTAAGCAGTGAGCACCATTGAGACGGTGCTGCTATTGACTGTTTCAGTTAAAACAGAAATGATTTTCAGCTGCCCTGAGTGTCCATGAAGCTGCTGTCCTGTGCGTGTTTGTAGCACGTGTCATCCATAGAAATATCCGTGAAGTTGTCATTTTGTAAATTCGGGTTGATGTGTGAATTTCTGTATCCCAAAGGTGAATGCGTCCTCGTTGATGAAGTTTGAGAAGTCTGTGAATGTCACAGGGCAATTTACTGTAAGTGTGATCCGTAAAGTGAGGCAAGAGAAGGAAGTGTTTTGAAACCTAAAGGTTCTCATGTTTTTTGTTTCTTGCACTCCACTTGTGAATATTATAGTCTAAAATGAGATTTATTTGAAAAAGAAAACATGCATTGGTATTGAAAATCTGTTGTTTGGAATGGAATGATGGAGGAGAGCAGAGCATTGCACTCTAGCTAACTTCCCACTCTGAAATTTTGAGGGAGCCATTGTGTCTTCCTCAATGGTGCTGAAACCTTATGCGAGACGACGCGTCTCTGTCCGTGGTGCTGAAACTTTTGCGACCGCCGTGTCTCTGTCCGTGGTGTTGAGTGGCCTGGCTTTGGAGCGCCCTTTCCCGTATTGGCCAGCAGGTGTCGCCAAGGCCTCGCTGATAAGAAAGTTTGTGTGTGAGTGTTTGATGGCGAGATTTGCGTGCGATCCATGCTGTGAGGATACTGACCGGGCAGGGAGTTTAGATACGTCTCTTTTGGGGGGTATGGTGTGAGCGCCCCCCAGGCGAGTGGTGTAAGGCCAAAGGTGTATTAGTATTTGTCACGTCCCCTGTGGCAGATGTTGACCTTGTGCATTGTTTTGAGTCGGTGAAGGTGGCCCCTCCAAAAGTGTTGTGTCAGCGATCCAAGAGGGTTCCATATTTTTTCTCAAATATATTTTATTAATTTTTTACAGAGAGGAAGGGAGAGAGAAAGAAAGTCAGAAACATCGATGAGAGAGAGACATCGATCAGCCATCTTCTGCACACCCCACTGTGGAGATGTGCCCGCAAGCTAGGTACATGTCCCCAGCCGTAATTGAACCTGGGATCCTTCAGTCCACAAGCCGACGTTCTTTTTTTTTTTTAATATATATTTTATTGATTTTTTCACAGAGAGGAGGAGAGAGGGATAGAGAGTTAGAAACATCGATGAGAGAGAGACATTGATCAGCTGCCTCCTGCACGTCCCCCACTGGGGATGTGCCCGCAACCAAGATACATGCCCTTGACCGGAATCGAACCCGGGACCTTTCAGTCCGCAGGCCGACGCTCTATCCACTGAGCCCAACTGGTCTTGGCCACAAGCCGACGTTCTATCCACTGATCCAAACCGGTATCGGCCCATTTTTTTTTTATTATTGTAAGTACCAATGGAAATGTGTGAGAGGAAGAGGCTTCATCCTAGTGTGTGCTTCACTGAGAACACGATGGCATTCCCATGTGAAGCATGTGAAGGTGTTTTGCTGGAATGAGTGTTGGTGTTGGGAGGTGATGTCCCTGAGCCAGCCATGTGATGAGGCAATCTGTGTTTGCTGGTCTCACCCAGTGTGTTCCCATGAGTCCCCCCTCATCCCCAGGCTGTACTTGGAGAGCCACACACATCCCCCCAGGTGTTTCAGCACGTGAGGTCAGTCCCTGTTATTTGTGGGGTGTGTGGTGTATGTAAGCTTTGTCCAGTGAATTGGCCGCTCACATCGGACATGCTGGCCTCCCCCATCCCCAATACTCCCCTTTCCCTCAGGCTGTAGTTTGAACCCGAGGATTGAGCGCTGAGTTGGAGTCAGTGCCTGAAGGCTTGGAAGTGCGTTGAGCACTTTGTACAAGGAGAAAGCCGATGGGGTGTTTGCAGTCTGGAGACTTGTGGATGTGTTTCCTGTCTGGTTTGTAGGCCAGTTTTTCCTGATTAAGGGAGGGAAGTGTTGGTCAGCATCACCCCCAACAGAAGAGACCTAAAGGCACCTGCCAAGATGGTTTGAAAAATAAAGCTTGAAATGCAGATGAGTTGCTACTGGGTAGCCACGTAATTCCCTATGCAATCTGTTTCCTGAATAGTAGGCATTTGCATTTTAATGCGTGCCTCTTGTGGTTTTGCATCTGAGAGGACCTAGTTGTAAAGTGTCCTTGTAACTTTGAAGTTGGGTTTGTGCCGCCCCCTGAGGGCGCAGCCCCGTCCCCCCTGTGAGATGCAAACTGTCTGTATTGTGATTGTGATCCCGTGAATGGATGATTGTTAAGTCTTTTGCACCCACCTAAGGTTTTTTTTTTCTTTGTCAGCCACCCAGAGGTTTTTGTGCCTGGTTTTCTCCCAGTTTTTCATTGTGCATCTCGTTTTTGAGTTAAAATGTTTAAAATAAAACATTCAAGCGCCATTGTGTAGGCAGCATCCCCATTCCTGGCTATTGTTGCGTGTGTGTTGTGTCATTGTCATCGTGGTGGAAATGCTAGATGTTCACGTGGATTTCTCAGGAGAGATTTTTATTGAACCAGTTTTCTGAAGAAGATTGTTCTGTGTCTGCTTTGCTATTTTTGAATGTATGTTTTGTACGTGTTTTGTAGGTCCCAGTTTTTTGTGGTGTGATTCCGAGTCCTAGTCCCTTGTTCGTCCTTGAGAATGTGGGAATTTGACTGTGTGTCAAGCGGTATTTCGGATCTTGTGTTGGTGGAAGCCGTTCCCTTGTTTGTGTGTGTCCCTGTTTAACTTGCGATCCGTTGGTAAAAGAGGTCTTGCAATGGCAGAGTGTTTTGCCAAGGCGGTGAGTTCATCAAAGATTCCGCAGAATGTTGATGAGCATACTGACTGTGTGTGGTAGGCTTTGTGTCCTGTTTGTGAGTTTGAGTTGTGGAAAGTGTCTAAAATGGTTTGGATGTTTGGTTTTCCTTTTCCCCCCCATGAACATCAGCGTTGGTCATTCCTAAGAATGCATTTAGGAGTTTGCATCCCATGCTGTTGTGAGAGGCAAGGGCAGGATGTCCCTCCCAAGTAGTTGCTAGATGTTGCCCTGATTTTGCAGGAGGAAGTCCCTGTGGTTCTTAGAAAGGTCAGGAGGGAGCGTAGGTTTGTTGTGAGCAAGATGAGTACCGTTGTGTGAGTGTGGGTTTGAGTAGCTCAGTGCTGTCGCTGATATTCCCCAGAGGTTCATTTCCTTAGAACCCCCTTTTCTGTGACAGTACATGTTCCTTGTGGAGGTGCTTGAGATGTTTAGGTGTTTTTGCTTTGGATGAGTGTTTTGTGGAGCTCTTTTGTGTCTTTGGAGCACGATTGATTGTGTTGTGTGGTAGCGGTTTGGTGTGCGTTTGTTGGTTGAGCAAGTTTTGGTTGTCATGGCTCAGTGAAACTAAAGCAAGGGTTCAGAGGTGGCCCCTCCCCTTTTTTGCAGTCCTAGGTGATGTGGGGATGTAGGAGAGAGGCATTTATGCGACAAAGGAGTCGTGTTGTTTCCTTCCAAGGGAAAGAGTTAAGAAAGTTATCTGAGAAGGTGTGTGTGGTTTTCCATGTTTTTATTTTTTACAGTGGTCCAGCTAGTTTCCATCGTAAGCAGTTAAGTATTGTCCAAGAAGGTGAGTGTGTTATGCAGCGAAACTATTGGAGCGTTTGATGAAAATGTGGGCCAGACAGCTGAGTTTCTGTGAAGATGTCATTTTCTTGAGTGCATTTTTCATCGTCCATGTTTTTTATTGTTGGGCAAGGCAATTAGTTCCATAAGTATGTTGTGTGTGTTTGTGTTGTGCTGCCATTGTAGGTTTCAGTTGAGGATCAGGCAGTGGGTTGGAAAGCCGAAGCAGAAAGACCAAATTTTTGTGAAAGGGCAGTTGACGGGTTTTGCAATGTAGTGTGTGTGTGTGGAAGGCATTCTTGATATGCAAGTGATGCCTTTTCTTATGGTATTATGGAAAGGAAGCGGCGATCGGCCATTGGCAGGAAAGCAGGGCGTCTGTTTGTAAAACCCTTTAGGTATGCAAACGGGGCTGGGGATGTTGAATGGGCGGGCAGGCAGGCGGTCAGAGTGGGCACCTGTGTGTCCGTTGTGGATGTTTGCATGATCATAGTCAGGCTGAAATGGGGAGGATAAGGGTTTGTGTGTGCTGATATCACTGGGTGGCATGTGGTTTGTTTTCCTCTAGGTGTGTGGGCATAGTGTGTAGGCAGCCATGGCACTCGTTGTGTGATTGGTGTGGACGGAGGTCGCACGACGGGCCGAGGCGTGTGGGTGTTAGGACACGTGTGTGGGTGTCATGTGTGTCCCTTCTCGAGGAGTGTAGGTAGTAGCTTCAGGAGGGAGGGAGGGAGGGGAAGGTTGAGTGTGTGGTTCCTTGCCAGGTCCTGTGAAGGGCATGGTCGTGGGCAAGCGGTGGTGAGGTGATCTGGTCCTCTGTTAGTGTTGGAGCATCAAATGAGAAGAGGAAGTGTAGTTGTAGAGGTCATATGCAAGTGACTTGTCGTGTGAGAGTGGAATGAGGAGGAGTGTGGGCAAGCGCCTGCCCATGGATGGCAGCTACAGGGTATTTGGAGATTGAGAGGCTCGTTCAGTGGAGAGAGCAGGTTGGTTGTAGGGGTCCCATTTGTTGTCTCTCCAGCTGAGGCCACGGAGGTGTTAGGGCCATTTGGTAGGTATTTATTTTGTTGTCCTGTTTCGTTTTTAGTGTGATCAGGGGTATGTATTGCTTGGCAGATGTTGAATATTGTGTGCTGCGGGGTGTGGGGGGGGTGGGCGTTGTAGTCCACTGTGACTGTCGCGTTGGGGAGAGGGCTGGTTGGACTTCGTGTGTCAGGCTGTTTAGGAGCACGGAGCTGAGGCGAGCCTGCATTGCTTGTGGAAAAGTGTTCCTGAGCCCCGTAGGACACTGTTCCTTCTCTTGTCCTTTCCTTATCTGCCATACTTCGTTGATGTGAAAGATTCCTGAAGCCAGTGTCATTGTACGAGGCTTTGATGAGGAGTTCCTGAAAGGTTTTTGAGCCCTATGTTGTGTTTGCTGTTCTGTTTTATTCCCCTTCCTCATCCCCTCCCTTCTTCCCTTCTTCCCCAGTCTTCTATTCCAGCGTTGTCAGTGGTTGAGTTTTTCGAGGGAAGGCCGAGGGCTTATAGCTGTGTGTGCCTGACTGGTGGACAGTGTTTGTCATGGTCTTTTCCCAATTGGTGGTGATGCTGGTGGCATGGCTCGGTGTGTTGCCCTGAAAGTTGAGGATTAGGATGGCAGTCTTAATGGTAGGTGTAGAGGGCCCTCCGGGAAGGCACGTGGGTCAATGGTTGGAATGATTGTCACCTGAGTGGGAGGCAGCAGGCAGAGGCTTGTGTTGGATTCACATGTGGGCAAGAAAGTGTATGTGTTGTCGGTACTGACTTTCCTTTGGCCACGTGTCGGGTGGTGTGTGTTTGATATGTCAATGCAGTGAAGCACTAGGAATGCTCGGTTCTACTGAAGAATTTCTATAATGTCCTTTGATGGTAAGTTTTCGTGACCCTTTGTGTGATTTGTGGGTATAAATCCAACTTGCTGTACGTGCTCTGGGTCCCTGTCCCTCCACCGAAGATGAAGGTGGTGTCACCCGTCCCCAGCTTTTTCCTTCAAATTTGTGTGTTTGTTTTTTGTGTTTGTGAATCCCTAGGTCCTCTACTGAGTAAGTGAAGCCGCTGTGTTTCTGTGCTGGCCGTGGAAAGAGAGAAACAGGTAGCTAAATTTTTCACCCCGGAAGAGGGAGTGAGTCGAGAGGCAAGAAGCGAGGGGGTCCCTCCAGGAAGTGTGCGCCCAACAGATGAAAGGAATCGATAAGGTAAGGAGAGGAGCGGATCTGGGCCAATTGAATTAGCTGGGTGTAAAGTATGGGTTATCTCGGATGTCAGTTTAGAGATGTATCTTGTGAAATGCTTAAGAGTATTTAGAAAGCTGAAGGATGCTGTGTTAAGTGTAGTGAGACATTGTCATGCATTGCGGATTTGTGTGCCCGTGTTAAGAAAAATATTTTAAAAATGAATGTGCTCACCTGTAAACTATTTTTCTATTTTCCATGTAATTATTGAGCTGAGCTTTAGTGTTTTCTATGTATGTCGAGAAAAAAAAGCAATATTGTTTTTCTGTTAAGGAAAATGTCATATATGACCCCTGAAAAATAGAGGCTGGGTTCTGAAGGCAATCTGTAGAATCAAAAAGTAGTTCCCTTAAAAGGTAGCGGCCGTGCCAGGCCTGTGGGCTGGAAAGTAAAAAAGTTTGAAGTTTAAATCATGAAATAAGTTTTATGTCAATCTTTTGAAATGATAAAATAGTGACATGTTAATGTGACTATGCCTCATGAAATGTAGAAGATAGAAGTGAATGTAGTCTTGGAATGTGTGTTGTATTTTATTTGAAATGTATGCTTAAAAAAGTAAAAGTATTATTTTGATTTGAGACATGGTAAGTATTAAATTTGTCCCATGTGAAGCTATGAACGTCTCCGATTATGATTGAAGTGGGAGAAATGATCTATTTGCCTTAAGTCAATGCCTAGAGTCTAAGAATGAATTTGTGAGAAAGTAAATTTTTTTGTGTGTTTGTGCTCATTAGGAATCTAATATGTGTTAGTTATTGGTATTATTAAAAAAGAGGAATAAATGTGTGAAGGAGTTTCAGTGTAATTGATATAGATCAAGACAATTGAAGTCTATAACGTTTCAATGATCTTTATAAATATATATGTATATTTGTATTTGCAAGTGTATTTGAAGACTCTTAGAATAAGTCTTGGTCATTTGACGGTCCCTGAAATGTTTTACAAAGACTGTCTGTTTCTTAAAAAAATGTATTTTTTTAATACAACCGTTTGATGCTGGAAATAGCATGGAAAGCTTTCTGAAATTAAAATGAATGAATATATTTTATTTATCTCCATCCATTAAATATCCCGAAGGTTGTTTCTTGTAAGGAGGGCAAAGAATTTGTTAAACTGCAAGAGGCAAATATTTAGACGTAATGTAAAATTCCCAAAAGCCCCTAGCCACCTGCCTTGTTTATGCAGCTATAGGCAGGGTAACTATTTGGTGCTATTGAATGAGTCTTAAACATTTACTAAGTTTCCCTTGTCTTTTCCATGAATATCTGCACTTTAATGAGTTAACTAAATGAACTCGTGACATTGTAATGAAGGTTTTTAGTTCCATGAAAAGGTAATAATTTTTTAAAGTATTGAAATAAAGAGGAGAAAGAGCTAGTGATATTTTTGTTGGTGTGCAAGTGCAACATGACTGCGATTTAACATTTGTCCACTTGGAGCTTTCTGCTCCGATGGGGGTGGCCATGTTGACATCTCCAAGGGCAACCATATTCCTTTGAGTCAGCTAATGCCTTTGTAAGGCATTTGAGTAAGTGTTGTAAGCAAGTTCTGGAAACTCGGCATTCTCCTTGCGTGTATGCCAGCAATCCTGAGGGGATCCTTTAAAATAATCTGAAGATTGTTAATAGCCAGTGTCTGTATCCTGAAAATGATTCTGTAAGGAAATTAAGACAGGTTTCCTTGTAACATGTTTAGAAAGAATGAAAATGGAATGTATTATTCCTGTGAAAAGAAAGTGAATGAGTTGCGGTTTTGCCTCCCCGGTCCATGTTCTATAAAGTGAAAGACTCATGTGAGAAAGTTCGTATCCTTTATTGTCCATAAGGTAGGGTTAATGAAGGTGAAGTGAATGAAAAAATGAATCTTCTTTGAGACCCAGTTCAATAGTGTAATTGAACTAAGTGACTATTGAGAGAAAATTTTTTTTTTGCTGTAGAAAAATGTGTTTGTGAACCATTGACTCAAACTTTTTGGATGGTTGATCTCACAGTAGAATTGTTTCACATGTTAGGAGTGGAAAGCAATCTTATTAGTATGTAAAAGTCACAAACAGAAGTATATGAAGTCTGCACTAAAAATTTCCAAATGCCTCTTATTGACTAAAAACGGGGGATAGTCAAATATTATCGTGTAAGTCCATTCCTTCAATGCTTAATTGTTTTAAAAATAATTTTTTCCTTAAAAATTCATTTTCATTTGTCATGGTGATCATGAGAGCCCCGCGTAAAATGTTGTTGTGTGAACATCTAGGCCAAGGAAACCGATTTATGTCAAAAATGGAGAAGATGACAAGAGCAATTTCCAGAAAAGATTTTTTTTATTAACCTTTGTAGACTATGTTTGTATGTGAGGTAGCAGTTGTTTGCCATGGCAATGCAGTGAAGCACTAGGAATGCTGGGGCCTAGTGAAGACTTTCCCTTATGTCCTTGCATCCCAGGTTTTGATGACATTTTGTGGTATTTAGGGTTATCCCATCCACTTGCTGTGTCTTCATGGGTTTTATAGAGCTGAACAGTTTCATGAGACCCAATGCCACTGTTTTCCTTTGCCCTAAAGCATGGGAGACAAATACTCCCCCTCCTCTGCTGCTGCTTTGCAGCAGTTCAATCATGGGATTCCTTTGTGTATTCT
>JAAGEH010000727.1:0-41958 GCA_011751065.1 Lasiurus cinereus | reverse complement strand
TTGCTGCTTTTAATATTCTCTCTTTGTCTTTTGCTCTTGGTATTTTAATTATGATGTGTCTTGGTGTGGTCCTCTTTGGATTCCTTTTATATGGGGTTCTGTGAGCTTCCTGGACTTGTAAGTCTATTTCTTTTACCAGATGTGGAAAGTTTTCAGTCATTATTTCTTTAAATAGGTTTTCAGTAACTTGCTCTCTCTTTCTTCTTCTGGCACCCCTACAATTCTGATGTTGGTACGCTTGAAGCTGTCCCAGAGGCTCCTTACATTATCTTCACATTTTTGGATTCTTTTCTCTTCTTGCTCTACCAGTTGAATGTTTTCTGCTTCTTTATATTTCAAATTTTTGACTTGATCCTGGCCTTTCTCTAGTCTGGAGTTAGTACTCTGTATAATAGTTTTTATTTCAGTCAGTGTATGTTTAATTTCTAGTTGGTCTTTTTTCATCTTTAGTTGGACCTTTTCCATCTCTAGTTGGTCCTTTTTCATCTCCTCTTGGGTCTCACTAAATTTATCCAACTTTTCTAGCATATTCTTGAAAAACCTTATAAGTGTGGTTTTGAACTCTATATCTAGTAGTTTTTTTTCCTCCATTTCTTTTGTTTGTAATCCCTTCCCTTGTCAGCATTTTCACTATGCCAGGAAAACTTTTGTGTTGAATTCAGCCTTATGATACCAGACTTGCAAAACTGAAGAAGCCTCTGTTGAGCTTGGGAGGGGTGGAGTCTCAGGGCTTAAGGGACCGCCTTGCCTTCCAGTCGGTTCCACCCTCCACGGCCTCTGAGTCTCACGTGACTGGGTAATGGCTGGAGCGGTCCTTGTGGGCGGGCCCGCAGTGCCTCTAACCGCTGCCTTTCCAGCTTCCCTGCACACCAGGACCACACGAGTCTAGGTCTCCAGGGTTTCGCCCAAAACAGGGGCTTAGTGGACTCAGAAGTGGCACAGTTCAGAGGGTCTGTCTCCCGCCCACTCGCGAAAGCCAGCAGCACAATCAGCAATCTGTCCTTCTCGCAGTGCCGTGCGCGCCACCAGGCTTTTGATCTTTTGCGACTCCCCTAAATTTCCGTGCACTTCTCCCTTTTCACAGACCAAACTCCCCCCGTATGAGTTTTGGCTGGACCTGGGGTTTAGCATCGTAGGATAAGGGGTTCAATGCCTTTGAGAGTCTCCGTTTCCCTCCCGCCAGAGAAAGCCAGCAAGGTACTCCGGCACCCGCTCTCTCCGCGCGCGTCTCTGTACCTCAGCTTTTTGCAACTCCTCTGGGTCTCTGTGAGCCCCTCTCTTTCCCTCTAGTTGTAGAACTTCCACTCAGCCAGCTTTCCTGTGGTTCTGGATGATGTCCGTTCTGTCTTTTAGTTGTAGTTTTGAAATTGTTGTGCGAGGCAGCAGTGTATGTGTTTACCTATGCCGCCATCTTGGATTCCTCCTCAGCAGTTATATTTTTGTGCAAAAATATTAAATTTTAAAGTCATCAATACTGCATTATAAAAATTTTCCAAAGGCCTCCTAATACTTAATTCAAAAAAAGGGTGATAGTGGAGAATTACTATGAAAGGAAAAGTATCCTGTAAGGAAATTACATCTAGAAAAAATTGTTTTTACTTTGAAAATTTTCATTTGTAATGCTAACAGCAAGACACTCATGAAAAACATACATAGTATCAAAATAAGCCAAAGGAAAATCATTTGGGCAAAAAAAAATAAAAATGATCCCAAGTCAAATTTATAGAAAAAAATTCCTTTACTAACTTCTGGTCAAGAATATGTTTATATATTTTCAGAAAATAACTCCGAGACCAAGTGGACTCCTGCAACAGAGAGGAACTGACAGGTCTGCTCCAACCATGAAGACAAGAGGAGAAACGGTCCAGAGATAGGAGATGCTGATGCCTTGCCATCCTAGCAGTCAGCACCTGTGCGTACCTGCAGGTTGTCCAGGACCAAACCAAAGAAGGTTGGACCTGCATTCCCATCATTTGTCCACCATCTGGAACTGAAATATCATTGCTGACATGTACACTCAAAAAACTGTTGGACATTGAAACTAGCACTCAAAGGACTGTTGGCCCAGGAAGAAACTTACTACAGACTGATTCATTTACCTCTCAGCATAGCCATTGTTGCTTGTCTCATTTTTTGTTCTTATGTATTTATTTCTAGTCTGCAGATGCAAGATTTTTTAGAGGAAAGTAAACTGGGCAAATGCCAGACAGGGAACATTTTTTCACTAGTAAAAAGATGTGGACAGGAAGTCGGAAGGCTAGTCAGCAACCTTAATTGCTCTAACTACTCATTGTTTAGTTGAGACATTGTTAGCTGAAGCCTGAAGTGGCCTCCACCTCTGTTTGTCTTTTATATTTTTGTTATTGAAAGTTCATGCCTAAAGGCTATGGGTATGTCCCAAAGTCTCAATAAAAGGGATAGCAAAGCCAGAGCAGAGGTTAGTCTTCTCACTAGAAGAAGGCTCCTGCCTGGCCCCCAATATTCCCAAATTAATGCTTTTCTAGACCCTTTCATTTGTGCTCAGCTTCCTCCAGAACCTGAACCCTGAACTGGGAGCTCTGAACCACGCTGATGTGAAAGGGGTTTCCACAAAAACAGAACAAAACACGCTGGAGGCAGGGAGTGTGAGTGGGGGTGGAGACATGGCTGGAGTTTGGGGTGAGTGCCAGAGAGGAGGGTTTTAAGCAGAAGAAGAGTCTCTGAAATGTCAGGAAGATTCTCCTTGATTCTCTGGTGGAACACCAAGCTGCACTCACGTGGATGAGACCCCAGAGGCCTGGAAGCACAGGACACCAGACCCAGCCTCTCCTGAGGGGCGGGAGTCCTCAGGTTCGGGAATCCCTCCTCAGGCTGGACAGAGACTCCCTGGAGAGGAGCCCCAGGAGAGAGCTGGGCCGGTCATGGTTGCTCTGGGGGCACCTGGGCTTATTTTAAAAGTGAGCTGAGACGGACCACGTGTGTCTGAAATTTAAGTTGTTGCCAAACGAAGCACGAGATCTACGGAAACCCATCCGGATACGGCCACCTCAGGGTGAACAGCGTGGCGTCCAGCACCCACAAAACACTGGACACGAAGAAGCCGACGTGTGACTGATCGTCATGAGAAAACAGTGGAAACCAGCCCAGACGACAGGTTGATGATAAACCACCCCAGCGTTTAAAAAGTGCATTCAGATGCTGATAACAAACATAGAAGTAAACACAAATGAAAGAGAGGAAGAATGTATGTGTAAACAGTCTGAAATCCAAAACCTTATGCCTGTTGACGGGCTCAGCAGTAAGGTGCATGTTGTAGATGTGGAGGGGCAAAGACCAGACTACGTTTCCCCACAAAGAGTGACTCAGGGTCAGGGTGACCTCAAGCCTGGGGGAGAGAAGGAACGGGGGTTTCTCAGCAAACATCCTGTGATATAAAACAGAACACCAGGTGTTTGAAGACACCCCTGGCCTTGAGAAGCCATGAAGTCTGACAACTCCTTCAAGGACAACCGCTATCTAGAGTGCTTACTTGCCTAATTAAAAAGCTTAGACAAAGAGTCAGTATATGAAATTTAGTAATACTTAGCCAATTAAAATTTGCCAAGTCCTCCTGCGCTGAGGACAAAAAGCACTTGCTGCAGAGGTTCGGGGCTCTCTTACTTCCTTGCTGTGTCAGTGGAACTGGGAGCCCGGACTCGAGTTCGTAATAAAGGCTTCCTAAATTTTCCAATTGACACCCTGGTGGTCATCTGTCTTGGGTCGCCCCATTACAGTAGAGACAAGAGACCTGAGACTTGGGAGACATGGAAACAGCTACTGTCTAAATGACAGCACAGATGAACCTGCAAACAGGCTGCCTGCTCTGCCTACCAACAGCCATCTTTCTGAGATGGTGTCTCCCCAAAGGCCTGAGCTTTATCCCCGAGGCCCAGGAGGAGAAGGCAGGTGGGAATGTCAGAAAGGAGACGTGTTCACAGCGGCTGCTGTGGGCACCCCTTTCACATCCAGTGTGGTTCAGGGTTCCCGTTCAGGGTTCAGGTTCTGGAGGAGGCGGCACACAAATGAAAAGAGAGACTAGAAAGTATTAATTTGGCAATATTGAGGGGCCAGGTGGGAGCCTTCCTCTAGTGGAAAGACTACCCTTCGCTCTGGCCTTTTTCTCCCCTTTATTAAGATTATGGGAGACACCCATGACCTTTAAGCAGGAAATTACAAGAACAGAAATTTACATGAAACAAACAGGTGGAGGCTGCTTCAGCTAACAATGTTTCAACTAAACAGTGAGTGATTAGCTCTGACCTTTCAGAGCAATAAAGGTTGACCAGCCTTCTGGTCTCCTGTCCACATCTTTCTATTAGTGAGACCATGTTTGGTTTCCAGTATCTCCCCCATTTTCTTTCCTCTAAAAAATCTTGCATCTGCAGACTAGAAATAAACATATAAGAACCAAAAATGAGACAAGCAACAATGGCTATGCTGAAAGGCAAAGGAATCAGTCTGTGGTAAGTTTCTTTCTTGGCCAACAGTTTTTTGAGTCCCAGTTTCAATATCCAAGTTTTTGGAGTTTACTGTCAGCAAAGATATTTCAGTTCTGGATGGTGGACAAATGATGGCAATGCAGGTCCGACCCTCTCTGGTTTGCTCCTGGGCAACATGCATCGACGCACAGCTGCTGACTGCTAGGATGGCAAGGCGTCACCAGCATCTTCATTCTCTGGACTGTTTCTCCTCTTGTCTTCATGGTTGGAGCAGATCTGTCACTTCTTCTCTGTTACAGGAGTCCACTTGGTCTTGGAGTTGTTTTCTATAAATTTGACTTGGGATCCTTTTTTATTTTTGCCCAAAATATTTTCCTTTGGCTTATTTTGATACTATGTGTGTTTTTCATGGGTGTCTTGCTGTTAGCATTACAAATGAAATTTAATTTTCAAAGTAAAAAAAAATTTCTAGATGTAAATTACTTACAGGATATTTTTCCTTCCATAATATTACTCCACTCTCCCCCCTATTTTATTTAATTATTAGGAGACTTTTGGAAAATTTTTATAATGCAGTCTTGATGACTTTAAAATTTAATATTTTTGCACAAAAATATGACTGTTTTAAGTTTATGGCATGCTAAGAAATTTTAACAAGTGATAAACTACCAATAGAAATTTTAGTTAAGACATTAGGAACAACTTTTTTCCAGTACAATTAAATTTTCTTGAATATTCACTTATTTCAATTAGCCTATTTAAATGAACCTGAAAACTTGACTACTATTTTATTGTCAAATTTAATATTCTAACAGCAATCTAAGTTATACCCTGTACATATTAGTGGAAAGGATTATTTGCATTCTTGAGTGGCTCCTGAGCATTCCTGGTGTTAGGCTGGATTTAGATATAGGGCAGCTGCTGTTGGCCATGTCACTGTCTGTCAACTGTGTCCAGGACTGAGCTGGGCAAAATCTCTGTCTGTCACCTGGGTTCCAATCTGTGCTGGACGTGGGAAGTCAAGTAGCCATGGGGCAAGAGACTTCCCTCAGAAGAAGAAAGGGTCCAAGCCCTGCAATGTTGGGGAGGGGGGTCTGTGCTCCACCTCTGTTGTTCTTCAAGTTCCCTCCTGATGGCCCTTCTGTGACTGTGCCTGTCTTCGGTTGTTCCTTCCCTGAAATACGTTACTCGTCTCTGGCTAACCAGCCATCCTCCGGGGCCAAGCAGGGTGATGTGAGGTTCAGTTCCGTCTCCTTAGTAGCCTATGCCCCCATAGTCTTCATGTCCATTACCTGCCTTGGGATCCCCTCACCTGCTGTTGGGGTCCTGGCATTGATCACACATCTTTGGGAATCCAGGTTTTTGCTCCAGGGAGGGCCCAGCTCACACCACTGGGTGAGAGACAGATCCATGGTACCAGTAGGGGGCCTGCGGAGGTGGCTGATCAATGTCTCTCTCTCATTGATTATTCTAACTTTCTATCCCTCTCCCTTCCTCTCTGTGAAAAATCAATAAAAATATATTAAAAAACAAGCAAACAAACAAAATTGCTGCCAAACATTCAAAGAATAAGATTGTAAGTTTGTTTGGGATATTTGTACAATTTGCTGTTGTAAAATATCAAAAATTATAATGACATTGTAGAATAATATCATGTAAGGATGTTCTTTGTTCTAGGCCATGACAATTCAATTTCAAACTGGCTGACAATTTTTTTTTTTTGTATAGGCAAGGTCTTAGTTACTTTATTAGAATACTTCATCAAATTGCTTACAGAGACTTTGGCTTTATATTTAAATGAAAACCTTGATTTATTAATTAAAGTAGGTATCTTCATTTAAAAAGTAATGCAAATTTACTAAATCTTTACATCTGATTCACAAGCCACAAATGTTGCCTCGCCTCTAGCTTAATTAAGAATACAGGCAGCTCTAAGCTTTTTGTCATTTTTAAAATCTGCTCTTGGAATTTTAAGAAATAGTTACTTCATTTTGCCCTTCTTAGAGGCCAAAACCTTCATAAAATTTAATTCTTATTTGATAAAGTTTTCCATGCAATTTCAAGATATTAGATCAGTTAAATTTAAAATGATTTTCTTTAAGAAGAGAGAACAATTAAAAATATATATTTTATTGATTTTTCACAGAGAGTAAAGGAGAGGGATAGAGAGCCAGAAACATTGGTAAGCTGCCTCCTGCACACCCCCTACTGGTGAGGTGCCAGCAACCAAGGTACATGCCCTTGACTGGAATGGAACCTGGGAACCTTCAGTCCGTAGGCTGAAGCTCTATCCACTGATGAAAAACCAGTCAGGGCGAGAACAAATTTCTTGTATTACTCCAGGCCCATAGCGCTTTCCAAGGATCATCTTTGTTAGAGACTTAAAATTTTAACATGGAAAAAATCATCAAATACATATATTCATATATGATTTAAAGATTATAATGCTTTGTATAATTATCTTAAGATATCAATTATATTTTAAACTAGTTTTTGCATTGAAAATTTTTGGTTGGCATCACAGAATTAATCCTCTTTTAATTAGACCAATAAACAACATATTTTGAATTCCTAATTATTAGAGAAATGTTATTTTCTCCCAATTTAACTTGAATCTTGAACTTTTAAACTTGCAAGTCAAATATGTAGCAGTTCCCAGTAATAACACAAAATATAAGAAAACTCTTTCATGGTGAGAAAGGAGACTTTAAATTAGCATTCTGGGAGAGTGGGCTTTCCTATTGGATCCTCAAGTGTCTCTCCATTCCCCCACATCCTGCTTACTTCTGGGGAAAGCATCACTAACAGATTTGGCTGAATTTATTTTCATGCTTAAAAGATAAAGACAAATCTAAATTTTCTTTTTCTTTTTCGCTTTCCGAAATAATAACTAGGACCCAATTTGGCCAAAAGGTGCATTTCCCTGCGAGCTCTTCTATAATTTTTAAACAAAGCATTGAGTAATCGCATTACGGGAGAGCCCATAGCCTTGCCCTCTCCTGCCACCTTTGAATTTCTCCACACCAGAGGTGGTTTCAAGAGTGGAGTTTTACCCATTACAGATTTCAAATTCCAAAAACAAACTAAGATTTTAATTTAAACAAGAAACCACATTGTTTAAGTATATAAACAAAAACTCTATAATAAAGTTTACTTTATATTTATAACCTAATTCTTCCCCATTAGCCTGCCTGAAAAACACATTCCCACCCTTCTTACAGATTGTGACTCTGCAGTTAGTCCGTGGGCTTTGCTTGCTTTGAATTTCCCTGGGAGAATTTTTCCTACTTCCTTATTAGGACAAAAATACCTTCTCCACCAGACCTCCCACAGTCAGGCGCCAGATGTGGGAACCCCTTTCTCAACCCATGTGGTTCAGTGTTTCTGGTCAGGGTTCGGGATGTGTAGGAGGCCATGCAATGTGTTTAATTTGGCCATCAAATTACCTCTGGTAAGGAGCTGTCCCAGAAGCTCCTTACATTTTGCTTTTGGACTCAACATTAATTGATGTGTCAATTCATAAGAGTATGAATTTGGCGATATTGGGGGGGCCAGGCGGGAGCCCAATTCTAGTGGAAACACTACCACCTTCCTTTGGCCTTGACATCCCTTTTATTTAGGTTTGGGATACACCCTTTGCCCTGAAACAGGCAATTCCAGTAACAAGTAGATTATCTTATCAGTAAGGATTGACATGATTATTTGATGGGTCAGTTCATTGTCTCAATTAGATAGGGGGTGGCTGGCTTTGACCTTTCACAGCTTCAAGGTTGACCAGCCTTCCAGGATTCCTTGTTCACCCTTTCTCTTAGTGAGACAATGACTGGTTTCCAGCAGGTGGAGGCAAGGGCTGGCAGGAGGCTCATCAGTGGACTCCAACACAGATTCCCTTAGTGTGAGGTCCCAGTAGTGCTTGGCCCCATGCTTTTGGAAATGCTCCCAGCCATGTTCTCTATAGGGCACTGTCTGAACTCCATGGCCCCAAAGTCCGGGCTTTGGCAGTGCCCTCCCAGACCAGCACACATTTGCTGATGTTCCTAACAGCTTCCTCATCGGATACCTCCTCCTCCTCATCTCCCTTTGTGTTAGGTGTCTGTTCATCTCACTTTACCCGATGCAGCATCAGACGCTTCAATTTTTTCTGGGACTTGGGGGCCCCTTCCACTACCACCACATTGACACCTTTGCACAGCATCACCACCCCTGTCAGGTACAGTTGGACAGCATTGGCCTCTATCTTGAACTTCTTGGCTGGGTGGCTCAAATGTTGAACTCTATATACAGATATGTGTACCCCCTGGGAAATGTCTTCTTTCAGCTTTTTAATTTTCTTGGACTTTCTCTGTTCCACTGTAAGTTTCCAAGAAGCATTCACCTCTTCATGGGCTTTCTGTCTCTTTGCCATCTGAGCTCTGACCCAGGCTTCTACCATCTCGGGTCTTGAAGAGCTTCCGTTCCTAACACTCACATCAAATTGGAAACTCTCACTCTGGGTTCCGGAGGAGGCATCAGGCCCAGCCTGACTTTCTCTGGTAGCTCCTTCTGTGCTTCCCTCCTGGTTTGCCTTTGAAGTTTCTTGTGTTCCTTCTTGGTAAGATACACTCCCAGAAGAACTGTTGTGTCATTGTGGACTGGAGGGTTGAGCTGGGGCTGGATGTTCAACAAGATTTGTGATTCCAAAATAATCTCTATTGCGATTTTTCTCAGTAAGGTCAAAGCCATGGGGGATGATGATAAAAGAATCCCACCACTCAATTTCAGTAATCTCTCCTTCCTTCAACTCCTTCTCAGGAGCAATGAGAGCCAGCCCAGTTGAAGGATGGATGCCTGTTTTTTGAGCTGCTTGTGAGATCTCCGCCTGCAGCTTTTCCAGCTGAGCCTTTGTCCGGACAAGCTGGGCAATCTTCTCAAATTTACCCTTGTCATGGAATTTAAAAGTGCGTTTCTGCCACTGGGGAGGGGCCATTGAAACTCGGGGTTTGAAAAAGGTATTGGATCCCACGTTTTCTGATGGTTTCCTTTAAGCTGTTGTTTGACTTGTTCCCGCTTCACAGCACAAATATTAGCCTAAGAGTATGCATTGGGTGTAGCAGCTCAATCTCCTTGCCTGTTGCATGGACAGTGCGACCAAAGGCTGAGAATAAAGGGCAGCTGGTGCACACCCTGGAGTGTGGGGCCCTGGCCACCTGGAACCTGTGTTCACAATAAGGTAAACCCAGAGAAGAGAGATTTCATCCTTCCTTCCTCTTCCTATTCCACTTGGGCCCCTCAAGATTGGAGGGAGCCCACCTGTACTGTGAGATCTCCTTACTGGTCTACTGAGTCAAAAGCTAACCCCGTCCATTCACACCCAGAATGGTTTGCCAGCTGTCTGGGCAACCCTTAGTGCCATCAGGTACAGTGTTTGCCAAATGGTGGTCCGTGAGTTCCAAAAGTTTGACAATCTCAGGTCAAGTTGACACATAAAATTAACACATCACAACTAACCCTAATCAAAGGGCACCCGAAGGAAAACTCCGTGCTCTGGTGCTCTTGGATGGAGGGACCTCAGTTCACCTGTCAGATGAGGATCATGGTGCTCACACAGCTTAGTGGATGCTTTAAGATCTCAGGAAATAATGCATGTTGAGTGCTTGGCACCAGGCCTGGCATAGAGTTAGAGCTCAGTAAATGGGTTAGGGTAAGGGTTAGGGTTAGAGTTCAGTAAATGGGATTTTCCTTCTTTTCCCTCCCAGCAGAAGCCCCAGCATTCTTCCTCCTCAGTCTCATGCTCTCCTCTTGAGGCCAGACAAGAGAGCCAGCTCAGGGCGCCCAGAGAAACTCAGGCTCTGAGTGCAGCTCCTTGACCCTCCTTCACCCAAACAGCTGTAGTAGTCAGCCTGGGGGTGAGGTTGAGTACGGGAGGGGGTGGTGTCATAGTGCAAAGAGTGGTTCATCCCTGGTGATGATCAGGAAAAATGTCCTGGCCTCAGGATCCATCTGCCACCTGCTGGTCAGACCAGGTGAGGTACTAGTGTGGCATGCAGACCAATGTTGTGGAGTGTTTTAAAATCTGCTATTATGTAGATGGTATTTGAGTATAAATATTTTTGTTGGAGTTATGTAAATGTTAATGATATAAAGTGCCTAATAAAGTGATTAAGGAGGATGCCCGGTGTGACTCAGTAGTTGAGTATTGAACTATGAACCAGGAGTCAAGGCTCCATTCCTGATTAGGCACATGCCTGGGGTTGTGGCCTGGATCCCCGGGAGGGGGTGTTGGCGGGGGGCGGGGAGTATTCGGGAGGTAGTCAATCAATGATTCTCTCTCATTATTGGGGTTTCTGTCACTTTCTCCCTCTACTTCTTCCTGAAATCAATACAAATATTTTAAAAAATAAAATAGAATGATAAAGGAAATTTAGTATTTTAAAGACTGCATGAATCTAATGTGTGTGTGTATCTTTACATAAAGTTTTTTTCCCCTCATTGATTTCTCCTTTGCCATGTTCATCCCCAAGGCACATGACCTCACCCCCTACTGTCCTTGTCCAATGGCTATGCTCAAATGTATGAATATAAGTCCTTTGGTTGATCTCTTACCCCCTCACCTGCACCTTCCTTCATAGGTTGGACAGTGTGTTTGATGCTTCCGTGACTCTGGTTCTATTTTTGTTTCACTTTCTGTATTCATTACATTCCAGAAATGAGAGAGATCATCTGATATTTTGTTTTCTCTGATTGGCTTATTTCACTTAGCATAATGCTCTCCTGTTGAATCCATGGTGTTGCAAATGGTAATAATTCCTTCTTTTTACTGCAGCCTAGTATTTCATTGTTCGGATGTATCACCATTTTCTAATGCACTCATCTGCTGAGAGGCATTTAGGCTGTTTTCAAATATTAGCTCTGGTAAATTGCAGTGCTCTGAAACTAGGGGTGCATATATCCCCTCTGATTGGTGTTTCTTGGAATGTATTCCTAGAAGTGGGAGTCCTGGGTCAAATGGAAGTTTCATTTTTAATTTTTTGAGGAAATGCCATACTGTTTTCCCTTAGGGATATTGAAAATAGAAATATTTTCCCTAGGTGGTTTGGCTCAGTGGGTAGAATGCTGATTGACTTGTCCAATGTCCAATTCTATTCAAGGGCACATGCCTGAGGTTGGGGACTCAATCCCCAGTGCAGGGTGTGCAGGCAGAAACGAATCAATGATCCTCTCACATCTTGATGCCTTTCTCTCTGAAATAAATAAAAATATTTTTAAAAAATTGACTTTATTTTTTAGAGCAGATTTAGGTTCACAGCACAATTGAGCAGAAGGTAGAGAGTTCCCATAGACCTCTGCCCTCCAGTCTCACAGCCTTCCCACTCTCCACATCCCACACTGGGCCAGACATTTATTGCAACTGTTGGACCTGCACTGACACATCCTTGTCACTCAAAGTCCATAGTTGCCATTAGGGTTCATGCTCATGACTGTGAAGTCCATGGTTCTGGCAAATGTATAATGACAGGCTCCCACCAATCTTGTATCATAGAGTCTTTGCATTGCCTGAAAATCCCCTTTGCATTCAAGTAGTTGATTCATGCTAACTTTTACATGTACATGCGTGGTCCATTACTTGTTCATTTTATGTGTGGTGCAAGTTTTGACATTTATTTTGTCCCCATGTGGATATCCAATTGTTGTGACACCGTTTGTTTAAAAAGGACTTTCATGTCCCATTGAATCATCTTAAGAATTGAACTTCCATGGCATGGGATGACACTCAACAAACGGAGCCACAGCAGCCAGGGGACACATGTATTCCAGAGCCCCACCCCCACCCTTCTATTTTACTCACATTCCCAAAACCCCTGCCCCAAGGTGGACCTCTGTTCCCAGAACCACAAGCCCTTCTGATACCTAAAGACCTATAGTCACCCCAGAGCTCAGCCTCTCTCCTCTGGACTCAGAGGGTGCAGAGCTGCCTCAACGCCCCCAGACTCAGAGGGGAGTCAGATCCTGCCTCTCATCCTCCAGAACCTGCCAGCAGCTGCCCGTCTCACATGGTCTGCCACTAAAACAAGCAAACAACAAATAACTGCTGTTTCTTCTGCTTGGCAGAAAAGTGAATAACTAGAACTTTTCTAATTCATTTTCTTACATTTTTCTCACTTGCTACCACAATCTTCCAAATAATCAAGCCCTAGCCGGTGGGCTCAGTGAGTATCAGGCTGTGGACTGAAGGGTTCTGGGTTCCATGCCAGTCAAGGGCACATGAAGTTTCAGGCTTGATCCCTGGCCCTGTTCCGGTTGAGATCAGGAGGCAGCCAATCAATGTGTCTCTCACATCCATGTTTCTGACTCATCCCCTGCCTTCCACTCTCTCTAAATCATTGGAAAAGATGTCCTCCAGAAAGGACTAACAACAACAAAAATAGTATTTTTTTTTCAAAGGCAGAAAATAACCTTGAGTTAAATTGAGGGGAGGGGAATAAGAGGCAGATCAGGGCCTCCCTGGGAAGATGTTCACTGTCAGCACCACCATCCACCACAGGTGCCTGAGGTGGGTTTTATCTGTAGGCCTGCTCATAGAGATGGAACAGGCCTAGGGAGAGAATGGCCCAAGGTCACACAGCGAATGAGTCTCTGACATGGAATGTGAACCCTAGTAGAGTGCTCTGGGCATGCCTGCTCACTGCTGTGCAAAACTGCCTCTCTCTTCAGGAAATCCCAGAATCCTAGCTCAGGTTCAACTGGGCATGTCCGAGTCACTGCACCCTTGGTTCATGGGCCCACAGGTGTGTGGTTGCAGGTGTTTTGAAGTGCAGACAAATCCCATGATTCCTAGCGGAGGCAGCGTGGGTCGGTGCTGTCCATTTCCAGGGGAGCTCAGCTACAAGGCGTCAACACTCACTCCCAGGCCTCCTGCCCTCACTCCAGAGCCTGTTCAATGGAGCTGACTTCTCCATGTGACTCAGAGTTCCCCAAAGTCAGAGCTTGGCGTGCACACTGGGTGATCAGGGGTGTCTGTGGGTTGAGTGACTGACAAGTGAAGGATGTGGGCCTAGAGGAAGGCTGCTCAGGCCACAAACCCCATGTGGCAGCAGTGGGCTGGCCACAGCTGGATTTCCTCATACCACCAAGGGCCATCTATTCATTCTGCACATGTCTCAGATCCCATGATTACTTTCTGCCCTCTCAGAGCCTCTGGTTCTGCATACCACAAGGATGTCAGACAAATACAGAACAGAGCGATTTTGGGGGTCAGGCTTATTGCAATGGGAACTTTGAAGCGTGGTTAGCATAAGGGAGGTCATTGGGGGTGTGGTGAAGTGAAGTGGTCCCGTGAGGGGAGGAATGGGACTATGGTGACACAGTGTAGTGAGGGAAGGCACTTGCTGTCTGGGAAGGGTTCTCTGTGGAAAAAACTCCACTCTTTGATAAATGTCACCTGATGGTAGATGCCAAGATGTTGACAAGCTTACATGTGATTGGCCAACGTTTATTTCAACCCGGGGTTTCAAGATTCCAAAGAGCCCATAACATCCACCCACAATGCCTTTTGGGCTTAAAAAAGCATAACCCCCGGGGATGGCCCCTTCTCCCTCTGCTCTCATTCTTACATTTAACATCCTCCACCCAGATTACTGAGCTAATCCCATCTTTCCCAGAGGGGACACACCCTTTTTCTCCTGGGCAGGACAGAAGATGGAATCTCTCTCTTTGCCCTCTAAGATGGCACTATCTCCCCTCCAGCTTGTCTCCTTTTAGGTACCAAATTCACCCAGAGGAGAGTCTTCCATCTCTCTTCTTTTCAAGAAAACTCTCTTATCTTTTTTATGGTCCTGGGTCATTCCATTAGGATGGCCCAGCGCCTCCCTGCCCAGGCCTGACTCATGCTTCTCATGGTGATTCTGATAATGAGAGAAGCCTTGGGGTCAAGAGAGACAACCGAATCCTCAACTGCCCACCACTTGTTCCCTGTGGAGCTCATGATCTGCTCTGTCACCTGACAGAAAAGGGAACTTGATGCATGGACACATTTTGTTTGTTTTCCTGGGGGGGAGGGGCAGTGTCTTCTGGAAGATGTTTTAACTCTGCAATGTTCTGATATCTTTGTTGTGGCCCAAGTCCCTCAGCAACCATGCTCTCCAGTTTTGTTCTTTCCTATTTCTCATCAGGAACCCATAACACCTTCACTGTCTCACACTGAAGCTGACAGCTACAGGGCATCAGTCAACCTCAGCCAATGTCTGTGGAAGGAATCAATGATCAAGTCTCCACCCTGCCCCTCCCTAACTTTCTCTCAATCCATTCATCTGAAGAGAGGTAATAATCACATTAGGATTAAGGGTTGGAGACTGAGGGTTCTGATTGGATGCTAGCATTTGAGAAGGAGTATAAAATCCTCAGGTACCAGAGGAAAGATTCAGAGACTTCTGGCTTTGCAGTCAGTGCTGTGGTTCTCCACCAGGACTGAGATCTGAGCCCCAGCCAACCCGGTCACAGCAGGTAAATTTCTGACCTTAGCCAAGGCAGCAGGCCTCAGGTAGGAACCAAGAGCTTCCCTTTTTTTCTTCTTTTGTTTTTTTAACCGACAAACAGATGGAAGGCATGATTTTGCATCTAAGGGTAGTTTTGCCTGAATTCCAAACATTTGGATGTGAGCTTTGGTTCATTTATAAATGTGTAACTGAGCTCATTTCATGACCCCCCTCATTTCCCACATCCCTAATGAAAACATCTTAACTGTGTTTTTTTTTTTTCTGGGAATGTATTTTTTTTAATCTTTATTATTCAGATTATTACATTTCTTTCTCTTTTTTCCCCTCCATAGTTCCCCTCTACCCAGCTCCCACCCTTTCCTCTACCCTTACCTCCCTCCCCTTGACCTCATCCATTGGTGTATGGTTTTTTCCAGTCTCCCCCTGTACACCCCTCTGCCTTTCCCCCTGAGAATTATCAGTCCACTCCCTTTCTGTGATCCCAATTCTATTATATTCACCAGTTTATTCTGATGATCAAATCTTCAATTCCCTTAATTTTCAGATTCACTTGTTGATAGATACTTATTTGTTGTTCATAATTTTTTATCTTTTACCTTTTTCTTCTTCCTCTTGTAAAAGAGTACCTTTCAGCATTTCATATAATACTGATTTGGAGTTGATGAACTCCTTTAGTTTTTTCTTATCTGTGAAGCTCTTTATCTGCCCTTCAATTCTGAATGATAGCTTTGCTGGATAGAGTATTCTTGGTTGTAGGTTCTTGCTATTCATCACTTTGCCGTCTGGCCTGCATGGTATCTGTTGAGAAATCAGCTGAGAGTCGTATGGGTGCTCCCTTGTAGGAAATGAGCTGTTTTTCTCTTGCTGCTTTCAATATTCTCTCTTTGTCTTTTGCTTTTGGTATTTTAATTATGATGTGTCTCGGTGTAGTCTTCTTTGGATTCCTTTTTTATGGGGTTCTGTGTGCTTTCTGGACTTGTAAGTCTATTTCTTTTACCAGATGTGGGAAGTTTTCAGTCATTATTTCTTTAAGTAGGTTTTCAGTATCTTGCTCTCTCACTTCTTCTGGCACCCCCATGATTCTGATGTTGGTACGCTTGAAGCTGTCCCAGAAGCTCCTTACATTATCTTCACATTTTTGGATTCTTTTCTCTTCTTGCTTTTCCAGTTGAGTGTTTTCTGATTCTTTATATTTCAAATTTTTGACTTGATTCTTGCCTTCCTCTAGTCTACTATTAGGTCTCTGTACAATATTTTTTAATTCAGTCAGTGTATGTTTAATTTTTAGTTGGTTCTTTTCCATCTCTAGTTGGTTCTTTTTCATCTCCTCTTGGGTCTCACTAAATTTATCCATCTTTTTTAGGAGATTCTTGAAAAACCTTATAAGCGTGGTTATGAACTCTATATCCAGTCGTTTGTTTTCCTCCATTTCTTTTGTTTGTGATCCCTTCCCTTGTCTCGGCATTTTCACTATGCTGGGAGAACTTCTGTGTTGAATTCAGCCTTATGATACCAGACTTGCAAAACTGCAGAAGCCTCTCTATTGAGCTTGGGATAGGTGGAGTCTCAGGGTTTAATGGACCCGCTTGCCTTCCAGTTGGCCCCACCCTCCACGGCCCCTGAGTCTCACGTGATGGGTAATCCCTGGAGCAGTCCCTTGCCCGTGCACTCTTGCACTGCCTCTAGACTGCTGCCTTTCCTGCTCCCCTGTGCTCTGGGTCCCCAGGGTTTTGCCGGAAACTGGGGTTTAGTGAAGTTAGAAGTGGTGCAGTTGGGAGGGTCTGTCTCCCATCCACTCATGAAAGCCAGTGGCACAATAAGAAGCCGGTCCTCTGTGCGCAGTGCCATTCGCGTCACCAGACTTCTGATCTTTTGCGACTCCCCTAAATTTCTATGCACTTCTCCCTTTTCGCAGTCCAAACTCCCCCTGTATGAGTTTCGGCTGGATCTGGGGTTTAGTGTCATAGTCTAAGGGGTTCAATGCTGCTGAGAGTCTCCATCTCCCTCCCCCCAGAGAAAGCCAACCGGGTTCTCTGGCACCCACTCTCTCCACGCGCGAGTCTCCCTACCTCAGCTTTTTGCAGCTCCTCTGGGTTTCTGTGAGCCCCTCTCTTTCCCTCTATTTGTAGGATTTCCACTCAGCCAGCTTTCCTGTGGTTCTGGATGATGTCCGTTTTGTCTTTTAGTTGTAGTTTTGAAATTGTTGTGCGAGGCAGCAGTGTAGGTGTTTACCTATGTCACCATCTTGGATTCTCCTGGGAATTTTAAATGTTAAATTCGTGTCCCTAGATTGGTCTGAAATTTTCCCCCAAAAAGGTGAGGGTCGATTTTCAGGCCCTTCAGTACCCACTTCCCCCAGTCACACCTGAATGGAAGATGTGGGTGCTTCTGAGACGCTTGTTGGGGCCTGCAGGGGAGAGCTCTGGCTCTGTGGTTCCCTATCCCCAAATGGGACTCACTACACTGAGGCTGTTACCATTGCCAGGCAGTGACTGTGACCCTGAGTTGATTCCCCTGAAAATAGGGAGTCAGTGGATGGGACTAAAAGGCTTGGCCTGACAAGGATGCCTTATTCCCTGGATGTTTCTGCAGGATTCCTTTGGAGCACCTTGAGGATGAGCATCAGGAGCCCACCGACACTCCTGCAGCTGGTAGCGGAGAGCCTGCTGAGGGAGCAGGCCTCGGCAATCGCAGCTCTGTAGTACCTGCCCGTCCAGCTCTTCCCGCCATTGTTCATACAGGCCTACCTTGGTAGGCACCACCAGTCCCTGAAGGCAATGGCACAAGTCTGGCCCTACCCTATCTTCCCTCTGGGCAACCTGTCACACCTGTCACTGGACGAGGTCTTCAAATCAGTATTGGATGGGCTTGACGTTCTGCTTGCCCAAAAGGTTCACCCCAGGTGAGGCTGTTCCAGGTGCCTGGTAGCGTCCTGGACATCCCTGGGCATCAGGGTGTGTGGTGGCCACTGGGGGAGACAAGGTTTCTGACGGTGTCAGTGAGGCTCAGGAGACCCTGGCACACTGCTGAGCTCACTCTGGGAATTAAAGGACTTTCGGCTTGGACGGTCACCTGCAAAACAGGCCCTGCCTCCTCCCAGTGGTAGTTGAAGGCAGAAGTGGGGACCAGGATGGCTAGAAGAAGATGAGAAAAGCAAAGCAGAGGGCATAGGAGGGCAAGAGAGAAGCTGACCTTGGGATTCAAAGTTAAGGTCAGGATGGGGTGGGGTTTGATTGTTTCCTCAACCCAGATGCTCAGTCCCATTCTTCCCTGTCTTTGTTCTGTTGTTATTTCTTTAAATCTATTTTTTTTAAATTTCAGAGACAAAGGGAGATAGATAGAAAGAAACATCAATGATGAGAGAGAATCATTAATTGGCTGCCTCCTGTACACCCTCTATTGGGGGGATTGAGCCTGCAACCCCAACATGTGCCCTTAGGCAGAATACAACCTGGACCCTTTATTCCACAGGCTGTGGTTTTATCCACTGAGCCAAACCAGCTAGGGCTCCGTTGTTATTTTTTAAAAAAATGTTTTTGTTCTTGATTTCAGAGAAGAAGGGAGAGATAGAGAAAAACCCCAATGATGAGAGAGAAACCTCACTGATGGCTGCCTCCTTCAAAACCTCCCCTGTGCACTGGGCATTGAGCCTGCAACCCAGGCCTGTGACCTGATTGGGAAGCAAATCATGACCCCCTGGTTCATAATGTAAATGCTCAACTACTGAGACACACTGTCCATAAAGCCCATCCAATACTGTCTGCCAGTGCCCTGTTGAACTGAGAGGATCTCAGTTAATGTTCTGCTTTCCCCACAGGAGGTGGAAACTGCAGGTGCTGGATTTAAGGAACCTGGATGCCGACTTCTGGAGAAGGTGGTGTGGAGACAGCATCCTGAATCACTCACCAACAGGACCAGTGACTGTGCACAGGGCCAGCCCCAGCATGGAGCACCCCTTAGCTCCCTTGGAGGTGTTCTTAGACCTTCACTTCAATGGAAGGGACAGGGATGAGTTTTTCATGTACGTCATCCAATGGGCTCAGCAGAGGGCAGGGCTGCTACACCTGTGCTGCAAGTCGCTGAGGATCGCTGAGGTGCCCTTCTGGAGGGTGAGGAAGGTCCTGGGTATGGTGCAGTTGGACTGCATCCAGGAGGTGGAAGTGAATTGTACCTGGGACCTGAACACCCTGGGGATATTTTCTTTTTTACCTGGGACAGATGAGGATTCTGCAGAAAATCTCTCTCTCCCACATCCAAGTGTTGAGTTTGGAGGATGAGGAGGATGATGAGGAGGAAAAGGAGCCAGATAGGGAAGAGCAGGAGGAAGAGGAGCACAAGTGGGAGCTAGTAGAGGAGTTTGAGTGGGAGGAACAAGAGGAGGAAGAGGAGCTGATGGAGCAGGTGGAGCAGGAGGAGCAGGAGGAGCAGCAATCCTTTTCCCAGTTCCTCTCTCAGATGCTCAGGCTGCAGCACCTCCGAGAGCTTGGCATGGGTTCCCTCTCCTTCCTCCGAGGCCGTCTAGACCAGATGCTCTGGTGAGCTGTTTAGCAGTGGACACAACATTAGAATGTAAAGGGAGTGGTCTTGTTATGTTGTTTGAGGGGGGTATCCCATGAGCAACAAAGGAAGCATCTGTTAAAATCAGTCTGTCAGAAGGGGTAACAGAACTGGCTCAATGAGGGACCCAGCCAGCCTGGGTGTGTGTATTCTTCCTCAGGGACAGATGTCTAAGTGATGAGCACTTAGGAAGAGAATTGGGAGGAGGCAAAGCCACTTCAGACAGAGCATTTGGACACATCAACTCTCAAACACACGTGAGCCTGTCTCAGATTCCCCATCTGTCGGAGGTGGCCCCGGGTACCAGGAAGGCCATTGGTAGAAAGGACAGGCATGATTCTGCAGCTCAGGGAGCGGGAGTGGAAAGGATGGCAAAGATGACCAGTGGCTTGCGGTGATGTAGGGATGGAAGTCCCCTCTGCACACTGGCCTCCCCAGTTGATGTTGTGGAATCTCCCTCTGGTTTACCCTCCCTTTTTGTTAAACCGACAAAGGAGGATATATTTGACCATTGATTTTTAGAGAGTGGAATAAAGGAGAGAGAGGGAGAGAGATATGACTGGTTGCCCTCAGTACATGCCTCAACTTGGGCTGGGCTTTGAGCCTGCAAATGAGATCTGTGCCCTTGACCATGATTCAAACCTGAGACCCTTGGGTCCAAAAGGAAAACATCTTGCCACTGGTTCAATCCATTGGGGGCCAGGTGTGTTCCCTATGCATTAGATGAACGAGTCTCAGGTGGCCCAGCTGGTTGGTGCCTGGAGCCACGCAGTGGACAGAAGGCAGGCAGTGTCCAGTACTCTTGGTTTTGCCTCACAATCATAAAGTGCAGGGATGCCCACCCTTTACCTAGACACTGTGTCGGGCTGCCTTAGTAGGTTCCCTGGGTTTTCCATGTCTAGACACCCTTCAGAGTGCAGTGTTCTGCTTGGCAGCTGAGGAATGGAAGCTCTAGAGATGTGGCAAACTTGACCCAGTCTAAAAGGAGAGTGGGCTGCCTGGTTGTTTCCCTTCAACAGATTGTCAGGACAACCATGGGCTTGGACAAATCAGTCTATGCCCACCTGGAGGACCCCTCTACCTCCACCCCCAAATCTCCAAGAACTAACCACTCTGTGTCTCCTCAGGTGCCTGCAGAAACCCTTGGACAAATTCACCATAACGCATTGCCATCGCCTGACCCATTCAGACCTAACACACCTGTTGAACCTCAGGCAACTGAAGTGCCTGCGTCTGTATTGTGCCAACCTCACAGAATTTAGTTCCGAGCCCCTTTGTGCTCTGCTGGAGGCAATAGCTCCCACCCTCCAGGACCTGGGCCTCAGTAACTGTGCCATGGTGGACTCCCAGGTAGGGGCCATCCTGCCTGTCCTGAGCCGCTGCCACCAGCTCAGGTTCTTCACCATCTCTGAGAACGACTTCTCAGTGGCCACCGTGAAGAAGCTGCTGCGCCACACAGCCAGGCTGCGCAGCTTAGAGCTGGAGCTGTATCCTGTCCCCCTGGAGGTTTACAGGGCCTAGGGGACTGTCAACCAGGACAGACTTGCCCTGATCCTGGCTGAGCTGAGGGGAATACTGAGGGAGTTAGGACGGCCCAGGACTATCCTACTTGTCACCAAGCACACTGGCCACAGGGAGTTGTATGAAGTAGCATTTTCATGACCATGAACCTGTGCTGTGCCCTGTAATGACTTTGCTCAGTGGGTGCACCTGAGCTTCTTCTGAGCCTTTGGAAGCTGAAACCTCCGATTGGGATGCATTACACAGGGGCCACCACCTTTCAGGTTCATGCTTACTGTGAACGGGGAAAGAGAAGGACACACTCAGGCAACAGGATTGCAGGGGCAAAGGATGGGCAGGTCATGAGCCCCATACCCCCCATCCCCCTCCCCGCAGCTCAAAGGCAAAGTGTCTTACAATCAGAAACATGAATCTCATTAGCCTGGGGAGAGGGGGCAAAATTTGGACTTGAGCTTCAGAATTTGAATCTTTGGTGGATGATTGTAAAGGAATAATAAGAAATAAAGACTATTTCAAAAGCTACCTTCTGATCCTCTTGCATGTATTCATCTGTCTCCCTAGTTTACACGTCAAGACCCTGCAGTTACTGATTTAAAAAAAAGCCAGGGGGCAGAGGGGTGTGGTTGGGGGAGGGCTCAGGATCAGAACCTGGAACTGGTGGGATGCGGTTCGGCTACAGGACTTAGCAGCATTTTATCCCTCCCTCCTGCTCTTTACTTCTCTCTGGGCATCTCTGACCTCCTTGTGGTTGCTCAGTGGGTGGGGACAATGGGATATGCTAAGTGGCCCACCAACCCCTGAAGTGAAGGGGACCTGGCTGCTGGCTCTGACCCTGCACACGAGTGTTCCTCACAGTCCTCCATGTGGATCCACAAGTCTCAGGACTTGTGCCAGGAGGGGTTCAGGGACAAGGCAGGGTCCCCATTTCCTGAAGGGCCCCTACATACTGCAGAAGCACCATGTCCCTGAACCACCCAGCCTATGCCTGTGAGCCTGCTGCGGAGGAAGTCTTACTTATGACCAGGAATATCATCCAAATTCCTTTGAGCAAAATACTACAGCTATTCAGGTACATAACACCTTTTCTAGTATTTCTACCCCACATTCAATAGAACCCCGTGGCAGGTCCTATCCCTGGGGGATTAGCTTATTCCCATTACACCTCCCATCTCTCTGTGGAAAAAGACTAGAGAGCGTGTTTTGAAATCAGCCTGTCAGGATGGGGAGCAGACACACTGCACCAATGAGTGAGCTTCTTCCCTATCTCAGTTGCTGCATTAGGCAGTGTTCACCAGAATAGTCAACAGAGACCATGGACGCAGATAAGGGATTTATAGGGAAAGGCTCCCACTTTCAGTCCCAATAGCTGCCCTCTGCAAGCCAGGGAACCTACAAAGGGAATGGTGTAACTGAGGCCAATCTGAACCCCTGAGAACAAGGGGAGCCCATGGCATCACCCCCAATGTGGGGCCTAAGGCTGAGAATAAAGGGCAGCTGGTACACACCCTGGAGTGTGGGAAACTTGTGCTTTACAGCCATTTTGTAGTAAGCTCCAGTCATATTAGCTCTAACCTCGGGCTAGGTTTCTATCACCCCAAACCCTATCTCTTTCCCATAAGCCAGGTGTTTCGCCTTACGGGCTAGGAATTTCCATTTCGATTTGGTTGCTTAGCCTCCCCGGTTACACAAAAACTGGAACCTCCTCATTCCTCATTCTCCCTATAATTACCCCGAACTCCTCCTGAATAAATGAGACTTGATCAGAACCTTGTCTTGTCTCCATTCCTTGTGTCTGTTGTCCCTTTCATCCCCACTCCCCCTCTAGGGTTCTCGTTGACTAACCCTCGGGTTGGGACAAGTGGCACCCAATGTGGCTCGAGAACGGGGGATCCAGTGAGGGACGCTGTCTGGAGAGCCGGCACAAGAAGGAGAAGACAGAGGATAAGTTGATGTGGGAACCTGCTGCGTTTTCTACACCTCGGTGAGTAGACAGCAATTATGGGTCAAGAAATGAGTCAGCATGAAATGTTTGTTAATGGATTTAGAAAAGCTTTAAAGGCACGAGGAGTAAAGGTTAAAATTAAACAGTTATGTGATTTTTTTTATTATATTCAAGATATTTGTCCTTGGTTCCCTATTGAAGGAACTATTGATAGTAAAAGATGGAAAAGGGTTGGAGATGCCCTTAGAGATTTTTATGAAAGATTTGAGCCTGAAAAGGTTCCTATAACTGCCTTTTTATACTGGAATTTAATCGATGAGGTCATATCACAGAGGCATCTGGATCCTGTAGTTGCTAATGTAATTGAAAAAAGAGAAAAAAATCCTTCAATTAGATCAAAAAGAGAAAAGGATTGAGAAAGAAAGTGAGGACCTCCTGTCTTTCGATAGCGATGCTGAGAAAGAAAGAGGGGCGACCCAATGAACTGAAAAGAAAAAACTTGAAAATAGACAGCCATTCAGGGGCCAGAGGGGCGTTTTGCAGATTTTGTTCATTGTTTAATAACAACAGCGGGCAGAATTTTTGGTAACGAAATTTGTCAAACAATTGGCCTTTGAAAACGCTAATGCTGCTTGCCAACCCCTATCTTTGTCATTAAGAAGAAGTCAGGTAGATGACCTTTCTTACAAGACTTAAGGGCAGTAAATAAAACAGTGGTGCTAATGGGAGCCCTACAGCCTGGACTCCCCTCTCCCGTTGCTATACCTTTAGGGCATTTTAAAGTAATCATAGACTTAAAAGATTGCTTTTTTACCATTCCTCTACACCCTGAGGACCAAAATCGCTTTGCCTTCAGCCTACCCGCTATCAATTTTAGGTCTCCTATGAAAAGGTTTCAATGGCCTGTTCTCCCACAAGGTATGGCTAATAGTCCCACCTTATGTCAATCTTTTGTTTCTCTTGCAATACAAGCAGTAAGAGATCATTAGCCAGAAATGTATATTATTCATTACATGGATGATATTTTAATAGCTGGGAAGGATGGTGGTGAGGTCTTGAAATATTATAACAAGTTAAAAAATGCTTTACAAGATAAAGGATTAGAGACCTTGGCTTTCAAATGAAAGGACCTCAGGTCTCCTCTCAGAAGTTACAATTAAGATTAGACAAGCTCAAAACTTTAAACGATTTTCACAAACTCCTCGGAGATATCAACTGGCTCATGTCCTATCTAAAGCTTAGTAAAAGTTATTTAAAACCTCTTTATGATATTCTACACGGGGATGCTAATCCTACATCTCCCCGTGAGCTGACACCGGAAGGAAGACAAGCCATATGTATAGTAGAACAAGCCATTCGGTCACAAACTGTCACATTTATAGACTATGATAAACCTTTGAAATTCATCATTTGCAAAACAGCTCTTTCACCAACCGCTGTTTTTTGGCAAACAGCCCCCCTAATGTGGGCTCATCTGCCTGCTACACCTAAAAAGGTCATTGGGTCATATTATCAAGCAGTATCTGATCTTATAATCCTAGGCAGGGAACAAGGGAAGAGATATTTTGTTAAAGAACCAGATTTCATCATACAGCCTTATACCAAAGAACAAGTTAATTGGCTCATGCAGACTACTGAATTCTGGCCTATTGCCTTAGCTTCTTATACTGGCATCCTAGATAATCATTATCCACCATACAAACTTATTGATTTTGCTAATAAACATGAATTAGTATTCCCTAAAATCACCACCTTTACCCCCTTAAATAATGCCCTATTGGTGTTTACTGATGGCTCTTCTACAGGTATACCTGCTTATACTTACCAGGACAAGGTGGTACAATTTAACACAAACAGCTCCTCCGCTCAATTAACAGAATTACATGCTATTATTGCAGTCCTATCAGCATTTCCTAATCAGTCTCTTAACATCTACACAGATAGCGCTTACATTGCACACTCTGTACCCTTATTAGAAACTGCTGGCCAAATTAAGGGCATCTCTAATACTGGAGACTTATTTAGACAGCTACAGGTGCTTATCACAAAAAGAACGCGTCCCTTTTTTATAGGGCATTTACGTGCTCATTCTGGGCTTCCTGGTCCTCTAGCGGAAAGAAATCAGAAAGCAGATCTGGCCACTCCCCCACAAGCTCATATTTCTGCATTACCTGCTATCAAAGCTGATGACTCTTCTCTAAAAATTGCTCAAGCACAGAAAAGTCAGTTACACCATCTCAACGCACAGACTCTCCGGCTTATGCATAATATTACTAGGGAACAAGCCAGACAAATTGTCAAAGATTGCCTTTCTTGTGTCATACATCTCCCAGTATTACATCGCGGAGTCAACCCTAGGGGGTTAGTACCTAATGCATTATGACAAATGGATGTTACCCATATCTCTGAATTTGGTAACCTCAAATATGTACATGTAACTATAGATACTTTTAGCGGTTTTATTCATGCTTCCCTCCAAACCGGTGAAGCCACTAAACATGTAATTAGCCATATGTTAACTGCCTTCACAGTCTTAGGATGTCCACAGCAATTAAAAACTGATAATGGCCCAGGCTATACCAGCTCAGCCTTTGCTCAATTCTGTAAGTGCCTCAATATCCATCATACAACAGGTATTCCTTATAATCCCCAAGGTCAAGGAATCGTCAAAAGGGCACATCTCTCTTTAAAACTCACAATAGATAAAATTAAAAAGGGGGAATGTTACCCCACGAGGGGGTCACCCAGAAACATATTATCTCATTCCTTATTTATCCTCAATTTTTTAAATTTGGATGCAAATGGACAATCAGCAGCCGCTCGCTTTTGGCATACAGAAACTCAGAAACAATTTGCTTCAGTACTATGGAAGGATCCTTTGACTAACTCCTGGCATGGCCCAGATCCAGTTCTTATCTGGGGCCGAGGGTCAGTATGCATTTACTCTAAGGAAATGAAATCTGCAAGGTGGCTACCAGAACGCTTAGTTGAACAAATCAGTCATACTCAAGAAGTTGAGGATAATCACTCAGATAACTCCAGGGATGAAAACTTGCCCTGAGAATATTCCCCTATTAGTAGGATTAGGGGTCTCAGGGGCTTTAACTACAGGAACAGCAGGATTGGGAGTTGCTCTTCATTCATATGCTAAACTCTCTAATCAGCTGATTGATGATGTTCAGGCCTTATCCAGTACTATTAAAGATATTCAAGACCAGATAGACTCCTTAGCGTAGGTAGTCCTCCAGAATAGAAGAGGATTAGATTTATTTACAGCAGAACAGGGAGGGATCTGTTTGGCTCTACAGGAATGCTGCTGCTTTTATGCAAATAAATCGGGCATTGTTTGTGATAAGATAAAGAAGCTACAAGAAGACCTAATCAAAAGAAGAAGAGAACTATTTGACAACCCCTTGTGGAGCGGGCTAAATGGAATATTACCCTACCTCCTTCCCTTATTAGGACCTCTGCTTGGACCCCATTAATAATCTTAACCTTTTCTTTTTAATAAATTGATGGCTTTTATTAAGCAACAAGTGGATGCCATTAAGATGCAATCTATACAGGTCCATTATAATAAACTTAAGATGGCCGAAAGGGAAAGTTGCAAATTCCTTGAAAAGGAGAAATATGATAACATTCTATAGAGTAATTGAGATAATTACTCTAATATTCAAGGAATACAATGACATTCAATAGAGTAATTGAGGAATTACTCTAATAGCAAACTTTCCACCTTGGTGCTCTGGGCTGGTTAGCCAGAGACGGGCAACTGGAACTTATACGTGATACCGACCACTGCCTAAGCCAGGAACTGGGCCTTATGCTGCCCTGCTTTCCGATGACGGGTAAGGTGGGTTGGAACCGTATGGTAGTTCCTGACCTAAGGCAGGCACAGTCCCCTCAAGGATATTTGGCCTTTCAAAGTTTAAAGAAAAGGGGGATCTGTGGGAAACTTGTGCTTGACAGCCATTTTATAGTAAGCTCCAGTCATGTTAGCACTAACCTCAGGCTAGGTTTCTATTACCCCAAACCCTATCTCTTTCCCATAGCCAGGTGTTTCGCTTTAACGGCTAGGAATTTCCGCTTCAATTTGGTTGCTTAGCCTCCCCCATTACGCAAGAACTGGAACCTCCTCATTCCCTGGAATCTCCTCATTCCTCCTTCTCCCTATAATTACCCCGAACTCCTCCTGAATAAATGAGACTTGATTAGAACTTTGTCTTGTCTACATTCCTTCTGTCTCTTGTCTCTTTCATCCCCACTCCCCCTCTAGGGTCCTCATTGACTAACCCGCGGGTCGGGACAAATTAGAATTTTGGTATGTAAGCTTAAGGAATTATAACTTTCAGAAGGTATATTTTTATAGGTTTTGTTTGATGTTATAGAACATAATCTTTGGTTTCCTGAAAAAAGGTACATTAGATCTTGAGTGTTTGGCAACAAGTTGGTCAAAATTTGGGGAAATAATAAAAAAAGAGCTCAGCAGCAGGGAAAATACTCACTTTAAAAATAATAATAATAAAACCAAAAACTGGTTTTCCATGGGGAACATACTGTTGCCTTTGCTAGAGCCTTTTAGGGAGGTTGAGAAGGAGCCTCATCCCCTAGTTCCTTCCCTCCTCCTAGTGAGAAGCAGGAAGAAAAATGGAAGAAATGACCTGTATGGCCCCCTCCACCTCCATGTCCTAATCCTGAAACATTTAATTCGCTGCCAATAGAGTCATCTATACAGAGAGCCATCAGAGCAGGAATGAAGGACACGTCTGGGAAGAAAGGCACGATTTTCCTGTTATACAAGTAGCTGACCCACAGCTCCCAAATCAGATAATGAGACAACAAGAAAAAATTGATTTTAGTCGAGAACAGTTTGGTTCAGTGGATAGAGCATCTTCAACGGACTGAAAGGTCCCAGGTTCAATTCTGGTCAAGGGTATGTACCTTGGTTGCAGGCACATCTCCAGTAGGGGGCGTGCAAGAGGCAGCTGATCGATGTCTCTCTCTCATAGATGTTTCTCTCTATCCCTCTCCCTTCCTCTCTGTAAAAAAATCAATAAAATACATTTTGAAAAATTAAAAATCGATTTTAAAATGATAAAAGCTTTGCGAGAAAGCATTGTTCAAAACGGTCCAACGGCTCTTTTTACAGGAGAAATCATGAATAATATTTCTGAAGCATTCTTACCTCCTTATGATTGGGATTCTCTGGCTCGTGCCACTCTGAATGAAGGAGAATATTTACTATGGAAGGGAGAATATTTGGAGATGTGTCAAGAGCAAGCCCGTGCAAACAGAAGGCCGCATGCTCAAATAACTTATGAAGTGCTGACAGGACTGGGACGGTATATGGATGTACAAAATCAGTTACAATATATACAACAGGCATATGACCAAATTAGACTTTGTGGTAGGAAAGCTTGGTGGGCTTTACCAGCAAAAGGGGACCCTGATGGAGCTTTCAGTAAATGTCTGCAGGGACCTACAGAGTCATTTTCTGACTTTGTAGCTTGTCTCAGTGCAGCAGTGAAACAACAGATTCAACATGAGACAGCAGGAGATATTTTAATTCAGCAACTAGCTTATGAAAATGCCAATCCTGACTGAAAGAAATGCCTGATGCCTCTGAGAAGAAATAGTGCCATTACAGAGATAATTCGAGCATGTCAGAATGTGGGATCAGGTACTTTTCAAGCGAATTTACTGCTGCTGCAGTAACAGTGGGAAAAGGAATGTAGGCAACTGAGGACACAAGGTGGCGCTCTAGGGAGAGGCATAAACACTCAGCCTCTGAGAGATTCAGTCTCCCTGTCCTAGATGTCAGAAAGGGTACCATTGGGCCAGACTGTGTAGATCAAAATTTCATGGAAACAAGCAGCCTCTAGATCAAGATACAGGAAACGGCCAGAGGGGTGTCCCCCAGCCCCATCATTAATTGGGGAAACCTGCCCTGCAAAGCCCACAGTGGATTCCCTCATCCGAGAAACTGCTGGAAGCACAGGTCTAGATCTTAACAGCACTATAGTGGTCACTTTGACCCCTGATATTGCTCGGCAAGCTATTCCTACAGGAATTTCAGGTCCTATGTCACCAGGAACTTTAGGATTAATCTTAGGGAGGAATGGAAACACTCTAAAACAGTGGTTCTCAACCTTCCTAATGCCAGTACCCTTTAAGACAGCTGCTCATGTGGTGGTGACCCCCAACCATAAAATTATTTCCGTGCTACTCCATTACTGTAATTTTGCTATTGCTATGAACTGTAATGTAAATATCTGATATGCAGGATGTATTTTCGTTGTTACAAATTGCACATAATTAAAGCATAGTATTAATCACAAAAACAATATGTAATTGTATATTGTAAAATATTTATTTCTAATTACAAATAAATGAAATTTTGTCTTGAATCGTGGTGTAGCATGGGTAACAGTCTTCATATGACAACAGTAAACTACATGGCTACACGTTGCTACACCGAGGAGCGGTCTGTTGGTTCCTAAGACCATGGGAAATAGGTGTTTTCCAATAGTCTTAGGCGACCCCTGTGAAAGGGTCGTTAGACCCCCAAAGGGGTCGTGACCCACAGGTTGAGAACTGCTGCTCTAAAAGGATTAACTGTTCTGCCTGGAGTGATTGATTTAAATTATGAAGAAGAGATTAAAGTTATACTAGAATGTAATCATATTATGCAAGTTACTCCAGGACAAAGAACTGTTCAGATACTACTTCTACCTTATGTTCAGCAAGGTGAGGCTATAAATAGGAAAAGAGGAATGCAAGGAGTTAGAAGTTCAGACATCTACTGAATACACAAAATTAGCAAAACCCGTCCTATCATTAATTTAAGAATAGAATGGAAAACAATTTAGGAGTCTAGTGCAAACTGGAGCAGATATAAAGTGTTATCAGCAAAGAGTTCTGGCCTCCAAATTGGTCCACAGCAGAAGCTATGGGCTCAGTTAAGGGGGTAGGAATTCCTGATGATACACAACGTGGTGCTGCAGTGTTAAGATGGCAAGATGAGGAAGGACAGACAGGATGGTTTCAGCCCTACATCATCCCTACAATTGCAGTCAACTTAAGGGGCGGGGATGTATTATAAAGTTCACAGGCATGTATTGTTACCAGCAAAGCACAGCAGTTAATGACTCAGATGGCATATAAACCTTTTTAGGATTGGTCACCGCTCAGTCTCCTCATCCTCATGCTGATCCTATTCAATGAAAAGGTGATAGACCTGTATGGGTGGATCAGTGGCCATTAACCAAGGAGAAATTAGGTCATATTCTTGAATTAATCCAAGAACAAATAGAAGCTGGCCACCTAGAACCTTCCACTAGTCCTTGGAATACGCCTATATTTACAATCCCTAAAAAGGCGACAGGAAGATGGCAATTATTACATGATCTTAGAGCAATTAATGCTACTATGCATACAATGGCAGCTTTACAACTTGGACTCAACCAGCATCTTCACAAATCCCTTTACATTGGTCTCTTATAGTGGTAGATCTTAAAGATTGTTTTTTGACCATTCCTTGGGCACCTCAAGATAAACACAGATTTGCATTTTCAGTGCCAACTCTTAATAATATAGAACCCATGGAAAGATATCAATGGAAGGTTTTACCTCAAGGAATGGCCAACAGCCCTATTTTGTGTCAAAAATATGTGGCTCCAGCTGTTCAGCCTTTAAGAGACAAATACTCCCAATGTGACATTACTCATTACATGGATGACTTGCTCTTAACAAGCCCAAGGGAAGAACAGACCTCGGCCATGTTTTCCCAATTAGAGGAGGAGCTCCCTAAATGGGGCTTAAGAATTGCTCCAGAAAAGGTACAGAAAGAAATGTTGTTCCATTATCTGGGAGCCATCATTAAAAACCAATGCATTAGGCCTCAAAAGGTGGAGATAAGAAAAGACTGTCTTAAAATTTTAAATGACTTTCAGAAGTTATTAGGAGATCTTAACTGGTTAAGACCTTATCTGAAGATCTCTACAGGAGAAATGACAAGTTTATTTAGTATGCTTAGAGGTGACTCTAATCTTTCCTCTCCTCGAACATTAACAGATGAAGCTAGGAATGAGTTGCTAAGAGTTGAGCAGGCAATTTCCTCTGCCCAACTAGCATGGGTATAGCCTGAATTACCTTTATTGGGACAAATTAACCCTACTGCAAATAGTCCCACTGGAGTCATCTTTCAAAATAAAAACTCTCCTGCTATTATTGAATGGGTCCACCTAGGGGCATTAATCCTCTAAAACTGCAGTTACATATGTAGAACTAATGGTCCAATTAATATTTCAAATCAGAAAATGTTGTAAACAGCTTAGAGGGGAAGAGCCTCAGTGTATCTACCTCCCCATCACTGGGAAGTAATTAAAAATGTTATTTCAGATTGATATAAATTGGCAAATTGGGTTAAGTGGATATTCAGGGGAACTTAGCTGTCATCTATTAAAACATAAATTACTACAATTTTTATATAATACCCCCATTATTATACCAAAAAGTACTAGGCGGGAACCTATTCCTGGAGCCTTAACTGTTTTTACTGATGGATCATCTAATGGGAAAGCTGCCTATCATACAGTAAATTCAGACTGAGTTATATTGACCTGTCATACTTCTCTACAAGAACCGAACTAGAAGTTATTAAGGCTGCATTGCAGTATTTCCAAGAGCCTCTTAATATTGTCTCTGATTCATTTTACTCTGTGAACTTAGTGAATAGAATTGAAACTGCCCAGTTGAAATGGCTTAGTGACCAAAGTTTATTTAAACAAGTTCAGCAGGTTGTAGAACAGGGACAATATCCTTTTTATATCACTCACATCAGGGCTCATAGTGTCTTTCCTGGTCCTTTAACAAAAGGAAATGCACAAGCTGATCAATTGGTTGCTTTATTAAAAGAAGCCTTAGAATCTCATCAGCTTTTACATCACCCTGCCAAAATGCTGTCTAAACAATTCTCAATCACTCGACCACAGACAAAACAGATTATTAAGGAATGCCCCCGTGTATGTTACATCTACTTCAAAGGCCTAGCACAGGAGTCAACCCTAGAGGTTTGCTAAGAGACCCTATCTGGCAAATGGATGTAAGGCATTATACTTCCTTTGGACGCCTTGGGGCATTACATGTCTCTGTAGACACCTTTTCAAAAATCATATGGGCTACTGCATCTACAGGAGAAACAGCAAAACAGGTTATTAATCACTGCCTAGCTGCTTTTGCTGTCATGGGAATTCCAAAAATTATTAAAACTAAAAATAGGCCTGCTTACACAAGCTGTCAATTCCAGGAATTTTGTAAAAGGTGGGAAATTCATCTCATTACAGAAATTCTCAAGGACAGGCCATTATTGAACGACAGCATCAGCGGCTAAAATCCCAACTTGAAAAACAAAAAGGGGGGATGATGGAGAAATCACCTGCAGGTAGGCTGCACAGAGCCTTCATTACTTTAATTTTTTTCACTTGTGATGCTCATTGAAAGACACCTATGGAGCTACATTGGTGTCAGGATAAAACAAAAGGAACTGGTCTAGTTAAATGGAAAGATCCTGAATCTGCTTCATGGAAGAGTCCCGATTCATTATGAACCTTAGGGAGAGGATATGCTTATATATTGCCAGAAATTTTTTTCCAAATCCGTGTGTATTCCTGCTAGATATATTAAACTGCAACAGGGATCCAAGAGAAAAATTAGCCAGACTAATGAGAACCTTGCGCCTGGAGCCACACCATGCAGCTGCAGACAATCAACTCCCTCAGCCACAGAGAGCAAGGACTCCAAGACAAAAAGCCCATAGCCCCTGTATTCTTAAGCTGAAGGTGGGGCAACATTTGTGGTTTGTGAATCAGACGTAAACATTTACTAAATTTGCAATGCCTTTTAAATGAAGATATCTACTTTAATTAATAAATTAGCTTTTTAAGTTAAAATCAAAGTTTTCAGCTAAATAAAAAGGAAATGTCGTTATAAGCAATTTGATTAAGTATTCTAATAAAGTAACCAAGACCTTATCTATCCAAGAAGAAATTGACAGCCAGTTTCAAATTGAATTGCTATGGAGCTGGAACAAAGAATATCCTTACATGATATTATTCTACAATGTCATTATAATTTTTGATATTTTACAACAGCATATTGTACAATTATCCCAAACAAACTTACAATCTAATTCTTTGAATGTTTGGCAGCAGTTTTAAAAAGATCATGAAAGTAATGAGGGCAGTGAGAAGGCACTTGAGAATTCTGTATTGGCCCTTCTTGCCCTTTTTGCCAAGAGAGACCCTCCCACAGCTGTTGCCTGAGCTTTCTGTTCATGCTGAGGTTGAAGCCTTGTGGTGGCTGGTACCATGGATCTGTCTCTCGCCCAGTGGTGTGAGCTGGGCCCTCCCTGGAGAAGAAACCTGGGTTTCCCAAGATATGTGATCAATGCCGGGATCCCAACAGCAGGCGAGGGGATCCCAAGGCAGGTACTGGGCGTGGAGGCCACGGGGCATAGGTTACCAAGGAGATGGAACTGAACCTCACATCACCTGTTTGGCTGGTTAGCCAGAGACAGGTAAGATTCCCCAGGGAAGGAACAACCTAAGACAGGCACAGTCGCAGAGGGGCCATCAGGAGAGACCTTGGGGATCAACAGAGGTGAGGCACAGACCCTCACCCCCCCCCAACATTTCAGGGGCTTGCAAGCTTGCCTTTTCTGAGCAAGGTCTCCTGCCCCATGGGTGCCTTGCTTCCCCCGCCCAGCTCAGATCGGGACCCAGGTGACAGACAGAGCCTTGGCTGACAGATGCCCTCTGTCTAAATCCAGCCTAACAGCAGGAATGCTCAGAAGCTACTCAAGAATGCAAATAATCCTTTTCACTAATATTTACAGGGTAAAACTAAGATTGTTGTTTGAATATTAAATTTGACAATAAAATAGTAGTCAAGTTTTCAGGTTAATTTAAATTGGCAAATTGAAATAAGTGAATATTGTTATAGTAATAATAATGATAGAATACAAATATAAAGTAAGAAATTGGGTGTGACATATTAGAGAGTGGAATGAAGTGTGAATGCCCTTAAAGAGATGTGCATGTAAGAGATAAAAAAGTTTGTACCCCACATGTAAAGACCAGATAGCAGAACATCTGGGACCCGCTGATAAGACACACTGAAGACACACTGAAGATGTCTGCTTGAGCACATAAAAGAGAGCAAGCTCTGAAGGAGATTAGAGCCGCTTGTCTGCTCCTCCACAGAGGGTCGCTCTCCGCTCCCCTTCCTGCATCCTGCCTGAACTCTGAGCTCTGCCCTGGAATTTGGGTCCGAACCGTGAGCCACAAGCCGAGGCCTCTACAAGATGCCGAGCTGCAGCTGCAACGTCCAATGTCCAGTGTGTGTGTCTGTCAGCGTGGATCTCCGGGTGGCCTGCCGAGGTCTGGAAACCACCAGGACTCTGGTAAATAAACCGCGTGTGATTCGTGCATTGCCTGTCTGTCTCCTGTGTAATTTAAGCTCGGCCAATATTTAATAAGTGCCTTGAGTCATCCGTATAAGTCCATTCTATTGGCAGAGGATACTCTTGGCCACCTGTGCTTACGTCCTTAGATAAATTCTGGGACAAACTGGCGTAGTCGGCAGGATTGAATTAAAATTGAAAATTAAGGGAAGAGTGTATCCAAATTTACCAAAAAGAAAATTTTCTAAATTACTCGAGCACAGCGGAGAACTAATTGCCGTAAGAGAGAAAAGGGGAAGTTCTAGCCCAATCTGAAGTCAAGTGCTGAGCCTGCTACAAGCAGATAAGCCGTTCACCTAAAACCGAAAGTAACTAGCTTGGAGAACCAATCCGTGTCACTTCCAAAAAACCCTGAGCTTGCTACAAACTAAAGGTCCTCCACCGTGAGGGCACGCCCAGGAGAGGCTGACTCCCAAAGGCAAGGCCGGAGGGTCCTAGCAGTTTCTCTGCCCAAGCTGAGCCAAGCAGGCTGATTAGACTGTTTACGCAAGCAGGGGGCTGTGGAGGCAGCCAAGAGGAAGAAGGACACGCGAAAGGGGAAACTAGGCTTGAGAGATCGGTGGAGGGACCCGAGTTGGCGGATTATACCAACCGGCAGCTTACGTAGGCAGCACAACCGTGGCATAAACGGGACGGAGGAGTTGCGGCTGGAAGGAATAACTCTCTTGTTTCAAATTAAAAAAGAAAGAGAAAAGAAAATAAGAAAAATATTTTATGAATGAATGGCAGAGCATAAATTGAAAAACAGGATCCTGAATGTTATAAGAAAGGCTCACACATATCTCTTTCTTTGCAATCTATACCTGACTGTAGTCCAGAGGGAACCCTCCCCATGTGCCATCTATCCCTTTGGGAGAGCAGGTCCTAAAATAACAAATTGTCCGTACTGCCTTCAAGGCAAAAAAAAGGATAAAAATGGAGAAACTCAGAATCTTCTGGCAAAGGTTAAGGAGGACTAACAAAACGCCTGCTAATATACCAGCTGAAAGCAAGTGGCATACTTTGGAGGATAGTCTTAGAGAAAAATGTAAGGTAGGATATACACCCAGGTTGGGACAGGTAGTGACTAATAATCCAGACACTCTGATACTAGTAATTAAAAGAGCACAACCAAAGGAAGTAATACCCATACTACTACACACAATTTATAACCTACAGGAAGACAATGATAAGGGCAAAAGATTAGCACTAACGGTGGTAGGACAGTATCAGAGCAAGCCAGCCATAGTAAGAAAAAAATTGATAAAAAAGGAAGGAACAGAAGAAGATGGAGAGACCGTAGAATTCACTTCATTCACAAGACAGGAAATGAATGAACTTAGAGGTTTATTAGTAAAGGGAGAACGAACAGATATTGATTGCATACTGCATCTATATGAAAAGTGAGGACACACCCTCATGGTCAGTGCAGATGAATTAGGACAAGTAATAGATGCAATAGAACATCCAAAATTAAGAGAGCAATTACAAAAGGATATAGATGAACAGGGAAAACGGGCACCGGTGTCTATATGGCATTGGGTGTCAAAGGCCTGGAAAAGGGCTTTTCCCCCATATAGATTTTTCCTCATCAAAATTTTCAAAACCGTGGACTAGTATAGGCCAGCTCCAACATCAATTGAGGAAATTAACTATTCTCAATGGAATATATCAAGATGAAAATCCCTGGGAAGCCACTAATGTGGAGGGCATCATAAGATGCCTAATAAAAAATGCACCCGAGGGATATAAAATACAGATGCAAAATTTATTAGCTGGATCAAGAACCCCAAATGAGATTAAGGAAAAAATTATTCTCCACCAGGACATGATTACTGATAAAAAAATTCACCTTTGCAGCAAAAAAGGATGAAACCCCCTTGCAAAGGGAAACACAACACTATTCCTTTTTTACAAAAAAAGGAAGAGAAATAAGAGGTCCTCAAAACATGTAATACCAATTCATAGAATAGAGGAGGAAATTAGGGACAATCAAGACCATCTTACCACAACAAAAGGAGTATTGGAGAAATAGTAATCCTTTCTTTAAGAAAGGGTTTCAAAAAACCCCAGAGGGGGGAAAAAAAAACAGAAAAAAAATTCAAATAAAAAATCCCTTCACAACATACCCACAGAGCAATGAACTGTTTCAACCCAAAAATAATCCATTCAGGAAGCAGGAAAACTACCAAGGCCCCACCCCCAAAGGAAGGGAAATTAAGGGGGCATGAGGAGAAATTAACCTTTCTTACTCTAGCGGATGCATTCTATAAGGAAAATGATAATAGACCATATATTACCTTAAATATAAAACCCAGAAATGATCTAATTTTACTTAAAACATTCTTAATAGATACTGGATCCTAAATCTCTTTAATGACAATAGACAATATACCTATAAAACATTATGAAAACTCAATATCCATTGGAGGAATTACAGGAAATACGATTAAGGCAAGGCCAATAGACTGTAAAATACTATATAGAAACAGACAAATCAAGGTTACATTTTATACGGCCCCTAATGTAACCAATTTAATAGGAATGGATATTATACCTATAATATATAACTCACATATTAAATTATTATCTCTTACTAAATATACAACAAACTTAGCAGTAGTACAAATTCCCCCTGTGATCCTACCTACACCAACACAGGCATCATTTACACCACAACACCCACTAAAGAGAGGACACCAAGACATCACTAAAGCTATACAGAAACTTTTAGATGAGGACATCATAGAACTAGGCAGATCACATATTTACAACAGTGCAGTTTGGCCAACAAAAAACTGTCCCGACCCGCGGGTTAAGTCAACGAGGACCCTAGAGGGGGAGTGGGGATGAAAGGGACAAGAGACACAAGGAATGGAGACAAGACAAAGTTCTGATCAAGTCTCGTTTATTCAACAGTAGATCGGGGTATTTATGGGGAGAAGGAGGAATGAGGAAGTTAGCGAAAATTCCTAGCCCTAAGGCGAAACGCCTGGCTTTCCGGAGATAGGGAAAGAGATAGGGTTTGGGGTAATAGAAAGCTAGCCCGAGGTTAGTGCTAATGTGGCTGGAGCTTACTACAAAATGGCTATTAAGCACAAGTTTCCCACAGGTCCCCCTTTTCTTTAAACTTTGAAAGGCCGAATATCCTTGAGGGGACTGTGCCTGTCTTAGGTCAGGAACTACCATACGGTAACAACCTACATTTCCCGTCATCGGAAAGCAGGGCAGCATAAGGCCCAGTTCCTGGCTTAGGCGCTGGTTGGTGTCACGTATAAGTTCCAGTTGCCCTTCTCTGGCTAACCAGCCCAGCGCACCAAGGTGGAAAGCTTGCTATTAGAGTAATTCCTCAATTACTCTATTGAATGTCATCGTATTCCTTGAATATTAGAGTAATTACCTCAGTTACTCTATAGAATGTTATATTTCTCCTTTTCAAGGAGTTTGCAACTTTCCTTTTTGGCCATCTCAAGTTTATGATAAGGGACCTGAATAGATTGCATCTTAACGCCATCCACTTGTTGCTTAATAAAAGCCATCAATTTATTAAAAAGAATAGGTCCTAGCGATAGGATTATTAGTAAGCCAAGCAGAGGTCCTAATAAGGGAAGGAGGTAGGGTAATATTCCATTTACCCCACTCCACAAGGGGTTGTCAAATAGTTTTCTTCTTTTTATTAGGTCTTCTTGTATCTTCTTTATCTTATCACGAACAATGCCCGATTTATTTGCATAAAAGCAGCAGCGTTCCTGTAGAACCAAACAGATCCCTCCCTGTTCTACTGTCAATAAATCTAATCCTCTTCTATTCTGGAGGACTACCTACGCTAAGGAGTCTGTCTGATCTTGAATATCATTAATAGTACCGGATAAGGCCTGAACATCATCAATCAGCTGATTAGAGAGTTTAGTATATGAATGAATGGCAACTCCTAATCCTGCTGTTCCTGTAGCTAAAGCTCCAGAAACCCCTAATACTACTAATAGGGGAAATATTCTCAGGGCGAGTTTTCGTCCCTGGAGTTATCCTCAACTTCTTGGGTTTGAATGATTTGTTTAACTAAGCATTTGAAAGGAAATGAACTCTCCTCCATCTTGTCCTATAGGGCTGGGACCCCTGCCTAAAACCCCTCCCTTTTCTGGGAGTGGCCACAGGTGTGCCAGCAATGTCTTAACTTCCCGATCCCCACCCAAATGGACCAATGAAGCTCCAGGGACACAGCTAAGGTCCTAATTAGGCTTAACCACAGAAAGACCCCAATTCAAGTGACCAATCTCTGTAACCTTCATCACTCTCCCAAGCCCCCTAATTATCCAATCCCATAAAACTCATTGTTCCTGCCCAGTCCGCTCTCTCGCCTCGCTGCTGCGTCAGAAAGAGGCTGAGAGCCAAACCCGGGTTTGAATAAAGACTCTTTGCTTTTGCATCGGAAAAGGCTCCTTAGTGGTGGATTATTGGGGACCCCGAACTCTGGGCACAACATTTGGGGGCTCGTCCGGGGATTCCCAATACCCACGAGGGACCCCGATCCGGAGAGTCTGTCTGACCTCGGTAAGTGTCTGTCTGTTTCTGTTCTGTGTGCGAGCTCGCTTCTGAAGTCTGTAGTGCCCAAAATGGTCTAGGTGGACGCACTAGTGGATCTCGGGCAGGGGGAGGGTCAGAGGACGCTCTGCTTCCCCACGAGGGACGTGGAATCCCCTCACAGGAGGGATGTGGAATCCCCTCAAACCTCTGGGACGAAGTGGGTGGCTCCTACGGGTGGGCGCACGGCCATCGTCTAGTGATCGGCTTTATTTCCGAGGGTCGGGAAGGCTGCTTTGGATGTTTTTATCTGTTTGATCAGTTTGTGTGTTTTTGTGTACTTTTGTGAGCTCATTGGACAGAAGTTATGGGACAGACTCAGGCTACCCCCTTGAGTATTATGGTTGATCATTTTAGAGAGGTTAAGAGAAGGGCTAACAACCTTAGTTTAGAAGTGAAGAAAAGCAGATGGCAAAAATTTTGTTCCAGCACGTGGCCGGCCCTCAGTACCGGATGGCCGCAAGAAGGGACTTTTGACCTCCCCACCGTTCGCCGGGTCAGAGAAATCATTTCTCGGCCAAGGGGAGGCCATCTTAATCAACTCCCTTACATTATTACTTGGCAGGATCTCGTAGAGGACCCTCCCGTCTGGATTAAACCTTTCCTAGGTCCGCATCCTCCGGAGCCGGAACCCATTCTTGCCTTGCAGGAACTGGAGAAGAAAAAGAAGGCGGTTACTTGAGAAAAGGAGAAGGAAGCCACCCTGCCATCAGCTCCTGATCCCCTCCACCCGGTTTTACAGGGGGGAACAGGAAAAGAGTTCATTTTCCCTCCCCCGTACCGGTTCCCCAGGTTACCAGAAGGGGGCGGGCTTCAGGCACCGGAAAGGGGCGGGCTTCCGGGTATGGCCGCAGTTCCGGTAGGAAGCCCACCTCTTACCAGGCAAAGGGCTCAGAGGGAACTGCATGTTGCAGCCCCTGACTCCACCATTAAGACTCTGCCCTTGCGAGCTGTGGGGCCCGCCGGACGCAGATGGCAATCAGCCCCATCACTACTGGCCTTTCACCACTAGTGATCTCTATAATTGGAAAGCTCAGAATCCTAAGTTTTCTGAGAAGCCGGAGGGCTTATCGATTTGTTAGATTCTGTTCTTTTCACCCATCAGCCTACTTGTCAGCAGCTTTTGCAGGTCCTATTCATCACCGAGGAGAGGGAGAGGATCCTCAATGAGGCCTGGAAGCTCGTCCCAGGCATAGACGGGAACCCTAGCAACAACCAGGCTCAGATAGACACCTCCTTTCCCCTGACTAAACCTGAATGGGACTTCAACACGGCAGAAGGTAAGGAGAGGCTCCGGGTCTACCGCCAGACTCTAATGGGGGGTCTCCGCATGGCTGCTAGAAAGCCTACCAATTTGACCAAGGTAGGGAACATACAGCAGGAAAGGGATGAACCTCTAGCTGCTTTCTTAGAACGTTTCACTTACACCCCCATGGACCCACAAGCCCCTGAGAATAAGGCAGCTGTAGTCATGAGTTTTATAGACCAGTTAGGTGCAGACATCAGAAAGAAACTACAGAGAATAGATAGATTTGGAGAAAAGAGTCTTTGGGACTTGCTAACCAAGATTGGAGCCCAAATAACTTTCAGACAAGGGGGGCCTCAGATCACCAATGGTAAAGGCCACACCATGTAGGTTCTGACTCTGAGACTGGAGGATGAGTATTGTCTCCACCAGGGGTGTGAACGGGTGGCTACAAGAATTCCCCACAGCTTGGGCAGAGATGGGGGGAGTTGGACTGGCTGCTCACAGGGCCCCAATCCTGGGGGAGCAAAAGCCTGGAGAAGGCCCAATGAGAGTCAAGCAGTATCCTATGTCCCAGGAGGCCCGGAAGGGAATCCAGCCTCACATCAGGAGACTGCGAAGTCTAGGGGTACTAGTCCTCTGTCAATCTGCCTGGAATAGCCCCTCTTCTCCCGGTCAGAAAGCCTCACACCAATGACTATCGACTGGTGCAGGACCTCCGGGAAGTAAATAAGAGAGCCATGGATATACATCCAACTGTTCCTAACCATACACTCTCCTATGTTCCTTGACACCCTCTAGAGTCTGGTATACTGTATTAGACTTGAAGGATGCCTTCTTCAGCCTGCCACTAGCGTCTCAAAGCCAACCCCTGTTTGCCTTTGAATGGCACGACCGGGAGAGGAATACAGTGGGCAACTAACCTGGATGTGACTGCCCCAAGGGTTCAAGAATTCGTCTACCTTCTTCCACGAGGCACTGCACGAAGACCTCAGTGAGTACAGAAGAGAGCACTCCACTCTCACCCTCCTTCAGTACATAGATGACATCTTGATTGCTGCTGATACTGCCGAAGACTTCGAGCAGGGGACTAGAGACCTGTTGGCCACCCTGGGGACCTTAGGGTATCGGGCCTCTGCAAAGAAAGCTCAAATATGCCAAGAGAGGGTGAGTTACCTGGGATACATCCTGGAGGGTGGACAGCAGCGGTTATCAGATGCTAGAAAAGAAACTGTCCTGAAGATCCCTGCCCCCACCCCCCGAAGAGAAGTAAGGGAGTTCCTAGGGTCAGCTGGCTATTGCTGCCTCTGGATTCTGATGAACTGACCCTAGGACAGGAGATCTGGATTACAACCCCTAATGCCATTGAGGGGGTCCTAAAATAGCCTAGCAATGCACGTATGACTCACTATCAAAGCTTGCTGCTCAACCGTTCTAGAGTGTGGTTCCATCCAAGTGTGGCCCTCAACCCCACTACCCTGCTGCCTGACCCTGACCTAGATGCCCCGCTACATGACTGTGCGGGAATCCCGGAGCGGGTGCATAGACTCCTGAAAGACTTGACTGACCCCCCCACCCCCGATGCAGAGGCCACCTGGTTCATGGATGGAAGCAGCTTCATGCGAGATGGGTGTAGCAGTGGTCACTGACACTGACACTGTATGGGCGGAGGCTCTGCCCCC
>JAAGEH010000726.1:0-20061 GCA_011751065.1 Lasiurus cinereus | reverse complement strand
GTATGAAGAAGCATGGTGTGTGGTATGAAGAAGCACTGTGTGTGGTATGAAGAAGCACTGTGTGTGGTATGAAGAAGCATGGTGTGTGGTATGAAGAAGCACTGTGTGTGGTACTGAGGAACCACGATGTGTGGTACTGAAGAAGCATGGTGTGGTACTTAAGACGCATGGTGTGTGCTACTGAAGATGCACGGTGTGTGGTATTGAGGAAGCCTGGTGTGAGGTACTGAAGAAGCAAGGTGTGTGGTATTAAGAAGCACGGTGTGTGGTATGAAGAAGCATAGAGTGTGGGAGTGAAGAAGCAAGGTGTGTGGTATGAAGAAGTACGGTGTGTGGTATGAAGAAACATAGTGTGTGGTATGAAAAAGCATTGTGTGTGGTACTGAAGAAGCACGGTGTGTCGTTCTGTAGAAGCATCGTGTGGGAATTGGTTTACAGTAGTGGTCAACAAACTGCATCTCGTGAGCCACAAGGGCTCTTTGGCTCCTTGAGTGTGGCTCTTACAGAAAATACCATGGCCTGGGAATGTCTCTTTTGAAGAAGTACCATTAGAAGAATTTTAAGTTTAAAAAATTTGGCTCTCCAAAGAAATTTCAATCGTTGTTCTGTTGATATTTGCTCTGTTGACTATTGAGTATGCGCATCACTGGTTCAGAGGATCCAGTTCCACTTGGAGAACTGTTACTCACAGTCTGAGAATAGATGTATGATGGAAATCACATACTGGCTTCAGAGGCTTGCTGTAGAACAGAGTCCCCATCCCCACAAATTCAGGATGGTCACGTGCAAATCTAGAATGAAAAGTGGGCAGCACCCCACATGGCCAAAAACTAGAAACTGTTCTTGGAAAACAGCGTATGCAACAGAACTGTGAGTCTGGGAGTGCGAGGAGCAATGCTGTCCTTGGGGTTGATTTAAGAGTTTAAGTTGCTGATGGTATCAGGCTGGTTTAGCAAAACTGGCATCCGAAACTAGTGGCATAACACTGAGGCTCCGCAGTCACGTGGGACACAGCGGCCGTGGGAAATCCCACCCTGGCCTCTGGGTGCGGGTTACAGAGGACCACTTGCCCTGGGCTGAGGGTTCCCACCTGCTGGGAGGGGGCGGGGTTAAGGGGCAGAGGACTGGCTTCCCTAAGGTCTCCCCTGGCATGCAGAATATCCAGAGCATCTGACTGTGATGCCCCCAGGCACTAAGGGTCTCAGAGGCTGTTTCCCTGACAACCCAAGTGCCCAGGGCAGTGGGAGGAGGTCCAGGCTTGGCGGCCACCAGACTCCACAGGGCCCCTGCAGTGGGGCCAGAGCTGAAGCTGCAGGACCTTCTGACTGTCGTGGGGCCTGGGCAGTTCGCCACCTCCCCCGCTTCCGGGCTGGCAACCAGTGCTGGGCCCTGAATCCAGGGAGCCGCCCAGACCCACGGGCCTTCCCCGATAGACCGCTCCCCTCCCACACCCTCCACCAAATCGGGTCTGACCCTCACCTCCCCACCAGACCCCAGGAGCCCCACCTCCCAAATGATGACCTTTGACTGCGTGCCCTCACCCTAACATTTCAGTCTCCGAGCCTCCCATCTAACCTTTCACAGAAGCCATTGCCAACCACATCTTGTCCAGCACCACTCTCCCCCTCCAGCCCCCTCATTTTCCTCCATGGAAGCCGCTATTGCTTCCCGTGAACTGAAGCGAAATAGGACGAGTCAGAGAAGACTATGTCTGAGCAAAGACTTGAACCAAAGGAGAAACACAAGTAACTAATGTACATGAGAAAAGTTAGCTTCAAAGATCATCACGTAATTGCCAAGGAAAAACACTTGGAACATTTACAAACCACAGACACCCGAGAGCACTGCTCTGGAGTATAGGGGACAGCCTTTCTGGACAGTTGGACAGGATGGAGACAATATTCATGCTCCTGGGCTGTGAGGCAGGCGCGCTGATGGCGTCACCAGTGGAAGTTTACATTTCCAGAAATTCTCATAGGAATCAAAAAGTTGAGCCAGATATTAATGTATAAAAGTGTTTATCACAATAGTACTCAATAGGAAAGACTAGATATGACATAAGTGGTCAGTATGGAGTAGTGACACAATTAGGATGGGCTATAATACTGTGCTTAAGTCTTGTTAAAGGGATTTTAATGTGTTAGGAAAACTATTTGTGATAAAATGTCAGCTTAGAAAAAGAACATAAATTTGAATATGCAGTACTTCACATTTTAAAAATATATATATATGTATATATTTCTGTATATATATATATACATATGTATATATGTATATATATATATATACAGAAAAATAGAAGAAAATATGCTAGGATAGTAACTGGTAGCATGCGGATGACTATTATGTTTCTCTTCTACCTTTTGATATTTTCATAATTTTAAATACCAAATGTATATTACTGTTAAAAATACAAACTAGGTAGTAATTGATGAGTGAATTTATTTTCTGAAATTCTTATTTCATTTTGCTAATTTTTTTATTTTTCATTTTATCTAATACCAAGTGTTTCCACTAAATAAAATTATTTTATCATTTTCTTTTTTATATAAATTTTATTGATTTTTTACAGAGAGAAAGGGAGAGAGAAACATCGATGAGAGAGAAACATCGATCAGCTGTCTCCTGTACACCCCCCACATGGGATGTGCGTGCATCCAAGGTATGTGCCATTGACTGGAATTGAACCTGGGACCCTTCAGTCCACAGGCTGATGCTCTATCTGCTGAGCCAAACCAGTTTCACCTATTTTGTCATTTTCAACAGAAAAGATATTTACTGAATGCTCATGTTTTAGCCAGTTTGGGAGTTTCATTTTAAAGGTACCAAAGATTTGATGGCTAAATATTTCTAAAGTAACTCTATTGGAATTGTAGTGGTAAAACAAACACAAAATACTCTTCTGCTAAAAATAAAAATAAAATGTAATGAGGCATTGACTTAACTGAGCTTTGTTTTTTATTAAATACATTTTTATTGTTCAGATTATTACAATTGTTCCTCTTTTATCCCCCCCATAGCTCCCCTCCACCAGGTTCTCATCCCACCCTCTGCCCTTAACCCCCCCATACACATTGTCCTCATCCATAAGTATATGATTTTTGTCTAGGCTCTTTCCACACCACCCACACCCCTTTCCCCCTGAGAATTGTCAGTCCACTCCCTTGCTATGCCCCTGATTCTATTATATTCACCAGTTTATTTTGTTCATCAGATTTTCAATTCACTTGATTTTTAGATTCCCTTGTTCATAGATATGTATTTGTTGTTCATAATTTTTATCTTTACCTTTTTCATCTTCCTCCTCTTCTTAAAGAATACCTTTCAGCATTTCATATAATACTGGTTTGGTGCTGATGAACTCCTTTAGCTTTTTCTTGTCTGTGAAGTTCTTTATCTGATCTTCAATTCTGAATGATAGCTTTGCTGGGTAGAGTAATCTTGGTTGTAGGTTCTTGCTATTCATCACTTTGAGTATTTCTTGCAACTCCTGTCTGGCCTGCATAGTTTCTGTTGAGAAATCAGCTGACAATCATATGGATGCTCCCTTGTAGGTAACTAACTATTTTTCTCTTGCTGCTTTTAATATTCTCTCTTTGTCTTTTGCTCTTGGTATTTTAATTATGATGTGTCTTGGTGTGGTCTTCTTTGGATTCTTTTTGTTTGGGGTTTTGTGCGCTTCCTGGACTTGTAAGTCTATTTCTTTCACCAGGTAAGGGAAATTTTCTGTCATTATCTCTTCAAATAGTTTTCAGTATCTTCCTCTCTCTCTTCTTCTGGCACCCCATAATTCAGATGTTGATATGCTTGAAGTCCCAGAGGCTCCTTACACTATCTTCATATTTTTGGATTCAATTTTTCTTTTTTCTTTTCCAGTTGGGTATTGTTTGCTTCTTTGTATTTTAAATCTTTGACTTGATTCTTGCATTCCTCTAGTCTGCTGTTGGATCTCTGTACATTATTTTTTATTTCAATCAGTGTATGCTTAATTTCTACTTGATCCTTTTTCATATCCTTGAGAATCTCACTAAATTTATCAGCAGTTTCTAGAAATTTGTTGAAAACTTTATAATTGTGGTTTTGAACTCTATATCCAGTCATTTGCTTTCCTCCATTTATTTTATTTGGGATTTGTTTTTTTGTCTCCACATTTTGACTGCTTCCCTGAGTTGATAGAGTGTTTTTTTGTGCTAGGTGTCCTATAGGGCCCAGTGGCTCAGCCTCCCCATTTACCTGAGGTGGACACTCTTGGTGCACCCTTTTGTGGGCTATGTGCACAGTCTTGTTGTAGTTAAGCCTTGATTGTTGTTGGTATCACTGGGAGGAATTGACCACCAGGCCAATTGGCTGTGAGAATTAGCTGTGTCTACGCTGGAGGAACTTCTGTACTGGAGACACCCTTATGAGACAAGACTTGCAAAAGCCTCTGCACTCAGTTTGGATGGGGTGGAGTCTCAGGGAGGAGCAAACACAGTGGTTTTCCATCAGCCCTGCCCTAAGAGGCCCCTGTGTCTCAGTGTCCCCTGGTAATCACTGCAAGCATTTCTGAGAGAAAGCCACCCTCGAATTCTGCCCACTGTCAGACAGTCCAGTTTCTCCCCAAATGAGTCTGGGTCCCCAGGGTCTCCCCAGGAACTGGAGTTCAAAGCAGTTGGGAGCTTTTATCTCCCTCCTGATTGAGAAATTCAGTTGCTAACCCTCTCCCTGCGCATGCCTCCATACCTCTGCCTTTACTTCTGCAGCTCCTCTGAGTCTCAGTGTGCTTTTCTCTTTTCTTCTAGTTGTAGAATTTCCACTCAGCCAGCCTTCCTGTGGTTTCCCCTTGACTTAACTGAGCTTTGGATAGATGTTGAATATGGTTCTGTACCTAATGGTAACATAGTACCACATTGGGAGAACCACGGAAACCTTGAGACATGAACTACCAAAGTTGTTATTAAAACCAAGATGAGAAGACCACAGGATGGGAGAAATCAAGATGGCAGCATAAGTGAACACCTAAACTGCTGCCTCACAGAACAATTTCAAAACTACAACTAAAAGACAGAATGAACATCATCCAGAACCACAGGAAAGCTGGCTGAGTGGAAATTCTACAACAAGAATGAAAGAGAGGGGCTCACAGAGACTCAGAGGAGCTGCATAAAGCTGAGATATGGAGACACGCGCATGGAGAGAACAGGTGGCAGAGTGCCTGGCTGGCTTACTCTAGCGTGAAGGAGATGGAAACTCCTGACTGCACTGAACCCCATATTCAACTGCACTGAACCCTAGTTCCAGGCAAGACTCACATGGAGAGAGTCAGGACTGTCGTGAAAAGGAAGGAGTGCATAGAAACTTAGGGGAGCCGTGAAAGGCAGAGGTCTGGAGGTGGGTGTGCAAGAGCGTGCAGAGAGGGCTGACTGCTGATTGCTCTGCTGGCTTTCTCTAGCAGGTGGGAGACAGAACCTCACAACTGCACTGAACTTCACTTCTAACTGCGCTGAACCCCAGTTTCGGGCAGGACCCTGGGGACCCAGACTCATACAGGTCCTCAGAGCGCACGAGAACCAGAAAGGCAGAGGTCTGGAGGTGCACGTGTGCGCACAGAAAGGGCTACAGTGATTACCAAGGGACACTTGAGATCCAGGGGCTGCATAGGGTGAGGCTGACTGGAAGCCAAGGCTGTCTGCTCAGCCCTGAGACTCCACCCCATCCAAGCTCAACAGAGAGACTTTTGCAATTTTGCAAGTCTTGTATCATAAGGCTGACTCCAGCACAGAAGTTCCCCCTTTGTAGCAAAAATGTGGAAACAAAGGAATAGATCACAAACGAAAGAAATGGAGGAAAACAAATGACTGGATATAGATTTCAAAACCACAGTTATAATGTTTTTTAAGAATTTCCTAGAAAAGATGGATAAATTTAGTGAGACCCAAGAGGAGATGAAAAAGGACCAACTAGAAATTAAACATACACTGACTGAAATAAAAAATATTATACAGAGACATAATAGCAATCTAGAGGAATGCAAGAATCAAGTCAAAGATTTGAAATAGAAAGAAGTAGAAAACACTGAACTGGAAAAGAAAAAAGAAAAAAGAATCCAAAAATGTGAAGACAGTGTAAGGAGCCTCTGGGACAACTTCAAGAGTTCCAACATCAGAATTATGGCGGTGCCAGAAGAAGAGAGAGATCAAGATACTAAAAACCTATTTGAAGAAATAATGAATGAAAACTCCTCCTATCTGGTGAAAGAAATAGACTTACAAGTCCAGGAGGCGCACAGAACCCCAAACAAGAGGAACCCAAAGAGGACTACACCAAGACACATCATAATTAAAATGCCAAGAGCAAAAGACAAAGAGAGAATATTAAAAGCAGCAAGAGAAAAACAGTTAATTATCTACAAGGGAGCACTCATACGATTGTCAGCTGATTTCTCAACAGAAACTATGCAGGCCAAACAGGAGTGGCAAGAAATATTCAAAGTGATGAACAGCAAGAACCTACAAGCAAGATTACTCTATCCAGCAAAGCTATCATTAAGAATTGAAGGGCAGATAAAGAGCTTCACAGACAAGAAAAAGCTAAAGGAGTTCATCAGCACCAGTATTATATGAAATGCTGAAAGGTATTCTTTAAGAAGAGGAGGAAGATGAAAAAGGTAAAGATAAAAATTATGAACAACAAATACATATCTATGAACAAGTGAATCTAAAAATCAAGTGAATTGAAAATCTGATGAACTGAATAAACTGGTGAATATAATAGAATCAGGGGCATAGCAAGGGAGTGGACTGATAATTCTCAGGGGGAAAGAGGTGAGGGAGGATTCAGGGAGAGCCTAGACAGAAATCATACACCTATGGATGAGGACAATGTGGGGGAGGTCACGACAGAGGGTGGGATAGGAGCCAGGTGGAGGGGAACTATGGGAGGAAAAAATAGGAACAATTGTAATAATCTGAACGATAAAGATTTATTTTTTTTTTAAATTCCTTGAAATTATATCTACCAGGTCTGAATACCGAAATGCTAAGTTTAAATCGAGAGTTACAAATGTTAAAAAGAAGTAACTTAATTTATTTTGTACTCTGCAGGTCCCAAGCAGTGTGGTCTGCATTCTGAAAACTATCCCTAATTAATTTTCACAATACACCAGGAGAAAATGAAGGTTCACAGTGGTTCATTAACTTCTCTAACATTACTCTGCTTTGAGACATTAGAGTAAAAAGGCAATAGAAATACTTTAAATTTGCTGAGAAGCGCAGGGTTCAGGAAAGCAAGAGGAAGGACATTGCTGAAGTTGCCATGGAGATGCAGCCCTTGGTCCATTTGAATCCAGTGGAGGAATTACATCACGGCCTCACCTGGATCTAGGAGAAACCACTCTAAACCTGAAGGTGGTGGACTTACTGTTGTGACTACAACTATACATACTGCTGAGTGAACATGGTGGCTGAGGCAGGATTGTGGGACGGCCTTGGCCTATATAGGCCCAGGTCCTGTGACCTGGTCAGAAATCTCTACTAACAATTCCAACTTCCTGAACGTGGGAAAATGGTTCTCTTGGTGGATAAGTGTTTTTGTTTTGTTTTGACTTTTTTTTTTTATTTTATGCCTGGAAGAGTTTAAAATTAAATAGAATTTAAAATCATATAGTCATGACGAGCTAAATTGAATTAAAATAGTAATATGTTTGAATTAAGTTTAGGAGATTCTTAAGATAATCTGTGGGAGCACGGGGGCTAGGTGAAGGTGAACAAAGGGGAAGAAATTGGGGAACATCTGCAGCAGTGTCAACAATAAACAAAGACAATCTGTGTGTTTTGGGGTATTTAGAGTTTATAACATTCAAAAGAAAATGAGCTTCATTCTACTAGTGTAAATTATAATCGCTTGAAGAACTTTTACTTAAGTCAGGCATTCAAAGTGTCTAAGCAGAATTAAATTTATATGAACTTTAAAATATCAAGGGAAGTCAATTAATTATATTTATTCCTCAGAGTGATTGTTTAAGGAATTTAGTTCAAGTTAAATTAAACAATAATGCCAGAAAGTGAAGATGATTGTATTTGCTTTGCTAGAATTCGAAATGGAATAATATTTATACACTGAATTTTAAGCCCCAGGGTAAACTATGTTTTTAGAGTTTATATTCTACTAAACCAATTAGTTTTAAATCCAAGTAACCATAAAATAGTCTTCTCTTTGTATAAAAATATCCCCTTCACAGTCATTTTATTTTTATTATTTTTAAAAAATATATATATATATTATTGATTTTTTACAGAGAAGGAAGAGAGAGGGAGAGAGAGTTAGAAACATCAGTGAGAGAGACACATCAATCAGCTGCCTCCTGCACACCTCCTACTGGGATGTGCCCACAACCAAGGTACATGCCCTTAACTAGAATAGAACCTGGGACATTTTAGTTCACAGGCTAATGCTTTGTCCACTGAGCCAAACTGGTTAGGGCCCCAGTCCTTTTAAAGTTTCACGTTGAGACGTGTATGTCTGAAAACTGACTTTAGCCCTTATGTTAGATTAATAATTGGCTGGAGGAAGATAGAGTAACAATAATTTCTACTTAAACCTTCACAGACGTTGTCACCCAGTGATACTAAGTGATGGCTTTTTCTTTCTAACTGACCTGCTGGGGCTTTGCTCCTCAGCCTGATGTTTTGAAATTTTATCACAATGTCTTTGTCCCGTTTATCTTGCTCTGTACTCAGGGCGTCTTTTCACTTGAAAAACTCGTGCCTCTCATGAGCTTGGGGAGGTGTTCATTTACTAAAGTGACCAAGTTACGTTTTTTATTCTGCGCCTCTGCTCCCTGAAACACCTTTGAGTCAGGAACTGAGCCTGCTGGACGTTTTTGTTTCTTTGTCTTTTTGTTTGTGCCTGGGAGATTCTCTTGTCTTTTTCTTTTGACTTTCTATGGAATGTTTGGTTTCAGCAGACACATTGGTTATTTACAAGAGTGTTTTTTCTTTTTATTTAATTGTTCTTTTTTCACAGCCTCATGTTCCTGTTTTCAGATTACCTCCTTACAACTCTCATGATTAGGAGATTTCTTTTGAAGGTTCCTCTGTTCTCTGAGTTGTCTTTGTTTCCTCTGGGCTCAGATTATTTGTTTATTTAATGTTGGTTAGTCTTAAATTTTATCTTCCATGTTGCTATTTTTCGTTATTATGTCTGGTGATGCTTGGGTTATCATTTTTATTTAAGAGTGAGGGACTAGGTTGATTATTGTAGAGAGCCTCATGGATTTTTCTACTGCTGTATGTCTAGGGTCTCCTTCCTACTGGTACTCCCTGATGAGAATAAAGTTCTCTGTGTGTGGGCAGGGGTTTGCGGAGGCTGGGAATGAGCCGTTAGCCTGAGGAGCCTGCAGTGCCAGAGTAGGTGGGCTGTACCCTGGTATACAGGGAAGTTCTTCAACACCTAGAAGTCTCCTCAGGTCATTTATTAACGTTTTTTAGAGAAGAGTGACCTGGTAAGGAGGGAGAGCAGTGAGGGGTGAGGTAAGAGAAAGGGGAGCTAACTGTCAGGCTTTCTGTACATAAACAGGCTTATTTAATAGTCAAAACTTATAGAAGGGCCTTACCTAAATCTAAATCAGTGTCTTTACTCTCTCCCTGCAAAATAGAAAGGCCATGGATTGCCCTAAGACTGATTTCCCTCTTCATAGCTTAGATGGTATGGACATGATTTTAAATAAATAAATAAATAAATAAATAAATAAATAAATAAATAAATAAATAAATAAATCAATATCATCCTATGCAATAAAAGAGTAGTATGCAAATTGACCATACTTCCACTACACCCACAAGCCATACCCACCAACCAATCAGGAATGAATATGTAAATTAACCCCAACCAAGATGGCTGCAGCCATGGAGCAAGTAGGAGGCTTGGGTTTCCTCCCGTGATAGAGGAAGCCAAGCTTTCCACACACCCTGGCCGACCTAGGCTTCCATTCAAGGCTACAAAGTTTCAATTATAGAAGATAAATAAATCCCAACAAAAATGGCGGCAGCCATGGGTCTGGAGAGAACAGGAGGCTTGAGTTATCCCCAGCGATGGAGGAAGCCAAACTTCTGCAACACTGGTCTGCCTTGGCCTGCGCTCAAGGCTACAAAGTTTTAATTATAGAAGATAAATAAATCACAGATACCAGGGCCTCTGCTTGGGTTACTTGGGGGTGTGGCCAACCTGAAAACCACCAGAGGCCCCTCACTCAGGCCACCCTACACCCCAAGGGAGTCCCCACCTGGTGCATGGGTGGAGACTGGCTCATTTGCCACCCCTGCACCAGGTCTCTATCCTAATAAATGAGTAATATGCAAATTGATCATCCAACACACAAGATGGCTGCCCCCATGTGGACACAAGATGGCCACCACAAGATGGCCAGCAGGGGAAGGTAGTTGGGGCAATCAAGCCTGCAGGAGAGGGCAGTTAGGGGTGACTAGGCTGGCAGAAGAAAAAAGTTGGAGGCAACAGGCCTGCAGTGAAGGGCAGTTGGGAGGGGAGGGCTCAGGCCTGCAGGGGAGAGCAATTGGGAGGGGGAACCAGGCCTGCAGAGGAGGGTAGTTAGAGGTGACCAGGCCTGCAGGGGAGGGCAGATACAGGTGACCAGGCCCACAGGGGAGGGCAGTTAGGGGCAAACAGGATGGTAGGGGAGCAGTTAGGTATCAATCAGGCTGGCAGGAAAGTGGTTAGGGAGTGATCAGGCTGGCAGGCAGAAGTGGTTAGGGGCAATCAGGAAGGCAGGCAGGCAAGCTGTTGGAAGCCAGCAATCCTGGATTGTGAGAGGGATGTCCCACATTGGAGAGGGTGCAGGCTGGGCTGAGGGATACACACCCCCATGCACAAATTTTATGCACCGGGCCTCTAGTCTTAATATATAAAGCAAGCCCCAGCTGTAGCCTACTTTTTATTGTATTTATAGTTCTCATCTGGATGTCTAAGACTTAAGCTTAATGCTATGAGCTGTCTGTGGAATACCTAAACCCTAGGTGAATAGACAGGCCAAGATCAAAGGGGATGAGCCATGTGATGGGAAGAGACTACTGTGGGGTCTTTGGCTCTGCCTCCACGTGGTTCCTCTCTCATTGATGAGCTGTGCTCACCTTTTAGAACTTCACTTTCTTCATCTGGAGGGAGGGTGGTTCTGAGGGTCGAATGAGGCAATGCCTGTAAACTGCCTAGCATCCCGCTTGGTGCACACTACGTGTTAGCCTTATCCTCATTCTTTGTGTCCTCTTGGCTGGGGCCTAGGCTTGGGGACTTTACAGTGGGTGGAGAAGCATTTTCAATCCAGTGCTGTCCTTATTTTAGAGGCAGGACACTGAAGCCCAAAGTCACTTAGCTTTCTGACCTTCAATTTTCATATCTGCGTGTTTCAGAGCTGGGCTGTGAGGATGCCAGGCTAATGGGTGAGAGAGCATTTACATAGGCATTTGTAAACATAAGCCATAAAATCATTAACTGCCTTACCTGCTTAAGACTTCTGTATGATGTTATAAAGTAACTTTCTGGTTTTGACAATAGAAAAACCAATACTGTTCCTTCTGTAAAAATTTAGATGTATCAAATTAAAGAAGAACTACAGTCACTCACACCTAGGAACATCTGTATTCATACATGTTTCCATGCATTGGGAACTCACTGGAGTGGGAAGGCCTGGGTTTGCTCAGTGATGAGATCTGACTGCTCAGTGCTGCCTCCTCACAGTTCACTGAGTGTGACCTTGGGAGCAGAAAAGCCCGGGTTCCAAATACTGCAATAGTTCAGCTCTGATGAGTTTGCCCAACACTGAGGACGCAGGAATTCTGGAAAAACCCATTTTCATTTTTTCATTGTGTCATTTGCAGTTCAGGTTCGTCTTCATTTGAATTATGCCATAGCCCCCTCAGGGCAGCAGCACACTCCTGCCTAAAGCAGAATGTAAAGCAGCTGTTTGTGTCCCAAGGCAGCTCTGATGTCTGTGACTCTGCCTCGAGGGGAGGACAAAAAGACCCCTGTGGTCACATTTGCCAGGAGGTGTGGCGAGGAATTTTAGTGCCCTTCTCCCTCAACACGAGCATTGCCTGGAACCATCTTCCTATTAAGTATCTTTTATTGCAAGTCATCAAAGATGTTGTGTTAGGTCTGTTTAAGGTACTAGCACTGGAATAAATGGCAGTTAATTTTATGAACTTGTATCCAGAGAACTAAATACTCAACTCTCATTTTTTAAATTGAAAAGTTTTTACATGTCTGACTAGACCATTTGAAAGCTATGGCACAGTGTGGCGGTGAGAGGGCAGCAAGTATGGCTTTCAGGAAAACAAACCTGGAGGCAGCCTGCCAGGATCAACCCTGGCTCCACCAGCTGCTGAGTGGGGAATGCTGACCAGAGAACTTGACCTTGCTCTCCCTCTCATCTGTTCACACCTATTAGGATCAGTGTGAATGTTATTTAATGTGTAAGAGACAATGGTGATGACTTAGATTGGGGAGGTGGAGGTAGCGACGAGAGAGGTAAAACCAACAGGACTTGGTGATGGATTGGATTGGCTGGTGAGGGAGAGTGGACTCTGTCCATGTGCTTATGTACAGTTTGGCGGGGACACTGAAAGCAGGTCAGTTCTGAAGGGGTGTGGGTTTTGCTTTACTTACCCTGAGTAGACCTCTAAGTCATGGCATGAGAAAAGTGCCAACCCTCCATCTAAACTTGGAGGCAATGAATAAACTTGTGTTACAAGGACTACCTCACTTCCACTCTGCACAATACGAGCTACTGCCATACATGAGCCAGCAGGTGTCGCCAGTGGCCAAGAAAAGATGAATATTCTCTTTCCCTTGGATCTGATTTGACACTTTTCACTACCCCTTTCCTGTTCTCTTATATGAGAACATAAAGCAAAGATTGTAATTTTATCCTAAATAACAAGTTATTTTACATAAAAATAATAGAATTTATGGAACCAATGTACATCACCTTTCCAACTTGAGAAGTTATCAAAAAAATACTAATGCTATTGATTTGAGTGCTTCTTTAAAAAACTGAGCCTGGTCCCAAATAAAAGGCATTTTTGTAAAACTAATTAATGAGCTACTGCTTTCTTCTAACGCTGGCTGAGTAAACTTGTGTTACAAACTAAGCTAGCTTAACACTGGACTGGACCCTGTGGAACAAAAACCCTGGGCAACAGCTTTTTTTCCAAGTTCTGTTGAAGCCACAGCTACACTTCTTCTCTGGCAGTTGGAGGGAAATGGACCCTGGAGTCTCAGCGGTGCAGCTCCACAGAAATGATATTTTCTACAATACTCTTCCTCCCCTGAGAGGCCAAAAATTCTTTTTCTCAGGATATTCCAGGAAGCGCATTCTTACCAGAAACCGGTGGGGACCAGGAGTGCTCCCTGCTGATAACACGCCTAGAATTTGTTATTGCTGGAGAAATGTGAGTGCTATTTTCAGGGACACTGTGTTAAAACGGGAAGGCTGTTTTTTGGAAGAGATCACTGTCAGGTATGGTCACTCTTTTTCAGTTAATATAAAAGGGCATTAGGCAAACATGAGAAATTCAGCAGCTTTCTTTCCAAGGAGGAGAACCATGGGTGGACAGGCTATAGTTCCCCTCAGAGCAGATATGCAGAATAAGAACGGGCCGCAGTTTGCTTCCTTGCCAGCCCCAGTGTGGATTACATCAGCCATATTAATGCTACAGTTTTCTCTGTGATATACTGCTTCTTTAGAGAGCATTTAGAGTTTTGAATGTATTTTTTAGAAATCTTGAAGCCACCAGTGGAACATTTTTGATGCTGTGGGTAACACATAAAGCAGCTGCTTGGGAGACTGTGCTGCCAGAGGGACCCAAGGTGACAGAAGAACGGAGAACAATGCCTAGTAGTTGGAGCAGTTAGGACGCAAGGGTGGGACACGTGGGCACATGCTGAGCAGGGGGCAGGGAGAGGGGGGCTGGGAAGCAGCAGTATTTCTTTCATTTGGGGGTGGGGAAGAGGCAGACCTGCCTCTTGAGGGAGTGGACAATGCTGATTTGGAAGGGAGAGCCAGAAGAAAGGCTCCATCTTCATGGAAGGAATAGGTAAGCCCTATATTCATATTGTTTTGGCTTCTTTTCCCTTCCTGGACTTTTCCTACCCAGAGCACAGATTCATATAAAAACTGCAACAGGAGGTGACATAATTGTGGAAGTTGTAGTGGATGGTGTGATGGTTAATTGTGTTAACTTGACTGGGCCAAGGGCTTACCCAGATATTTGGTCAAACGTTGTTCTGGATGTGTCTGTGAGAGTTTCTGGATGAGATTAGCATTGGAATAGGCAGTGGGGTGAGGGAGGATGAGTACAGATGGCTGCCTTCCTTAATGTGGTGGGCATCTCCTAATACAGCAAAAAGGCTGACCCTCCCGCTAGTCAAGGTAAAAGGGAAACCCTCCTGCCTGTTGTTGTTTTTTTTGTGTGTATTTTTTGTTTGTTTGTGGGGGTTTTTTGTTTGTTTGTTTGTTTGGTCTTTTGTGTTTTTCAAGTCTTAGGACTCCAAATGAGACATCTACTCTTCTTGGGCACTGGGGCTGCCAGATTTTGGACTAGAACTTTCACCATTGTTTCTCCTGAGTCTTCTCTCATTTGCCAACTGCAAGTCTTGGAATGGCTCATCTTCCATAATCACATGGGCCATATCTTTGTAACAAATTATTCACACACACTCTACTGGTTCTGTTTCTCTGGAGAATCCTGAGGAAGACAGATGGCATTAATAAGACAGGGACTGGAATATTTAAAATCTTTCCTGAATTCATAACCTGACTGAATCAGGGGATCCTCTTTGAGAAAAGGGTCCCTGAATCCCCAAAGTGTTCAGAATAAGGTCAGTGGCTCAGAAAGCTCTCAGGCCACACCTCTCTGTTGAGAAAATCAGAGGCCATGAACCATGTACATGGAAACAAGTGAGGGTGACATGAGGGACAGGAACATGTACATAGCCCTGGTCCTCTCACCTGCCTCTCTCACCTGGTACCTCCTGGCTCCTCCCACTCAGTATGCATCCTGGGAGAGCAGAAGACCTAGGCACAGTGGCCTGATACTCAGGCCCAGCTCCACACCGCCCCCTCTACACCCAGTTTGACCTGGGCCTCTCAGTAGTAAACCTAGACTGTGGTCCTGCTGAGCTCTGCATTATCTGAGAGGCACAGACAGCCTTTTACTATGACTGAGGCCCAGGCCCATGCAAGAGTCCCTCCCCGCCCTCAGAACTGCTTCAGTAAAATAAAAAAACAGACGCCCCCAGCAGCCTCTGGCTGCCATCCTCTTGTAACTGTATTTCTCCAGGTGGCCCTTAGTCACAGAAAGGTCCTGGCTTCTTTTAACCAGCACACCCCTGCTTCTGCCCTGGTGATGGGATGCTGGAGCTGGGGGCAGGCCATGGAGAGCCGAAGGAAGGTATAGACCCTAGACTGGGAACAGAGAGGAGCTGAGATTCCTGCCTGAGAGATGGGAGTGTCCCTTGGCATAATGCTGATCCAAGGGTCAGCCCTGTTACTCTAGCAAGTTAAGCAACCTCTCTGAGGCTCACCTATGAACCTTGTTAGGAGAAGGTGCTACTATATTGTAAAGAGTTTTAGCTCTGAACTTTGAGTGTTAGTGCTAGATAAGATTGGGTTGTTATTTACTATTTAGACCACGAGCACTTTTTATCAGATAAATCAATACCCATAAGATAACACATAACTTTAGGGTCTTAGAACATAACAGCATTCTGTCCACACACACACACAAAAAAAATGCTATAAACATGAGTTTGAGTGACTCACTGGAATATTTTAAGTCAGGAAACCCCAAGAGAAACCATATGAAGTGACCATTTTATTTGTTTGCTCCTTCCTTTCCCCCTTCCTTCCTTCAAGCAAACACTTATTTCTACTAGATATGTTCCTATCCAGCCCCTTGAGAAACTCACAGGCTAAAAGAGGAAGCCAACCCAGATTAAGATTGTCCCTGATCTTCGCTCATCACAGGCAGTGAAAGAAAATCAGCCCAGATTGATTTTCTGGGGTGGTCAGGGAAGGCCTCCTGGAGGAGGTGATGCCTGCACTGACATTTAAGTTCCAGTCAGGCCAACAAGGAGATGATGATAGAGCACTCCCAGGAGGATGTAAATACGAAAGGCAGAGAGACAAGAAAATAATAGTGGGAATAGATTGGGAAAGTTCAAGGTTGTGTGAGGTTAAGTTGTGAGCCATGAGGCTGCAGACCAGACTGGGGGCTAGTACTAGAGAGACTCATGGGCTGCATAGCTTTGCCCTGAGGACAGTGAAGAGTGCCTGAAGAGCTTGACACAAGTGTGGCATGGCAGGTTTGCTTTTTTTTTTTTTAATATAGCTTGTGGGACCTGCTATGCTGCCTGTCTTGGAAAATCACAGCATGGGATGTAGCAGAGATTCTTCACCTATAAGAATCACAGAGGCCCATCCCACCAGGACCTGGGACTCTTCAGACAGCAACCTCTCCCTGGAGATGCAGTACCGTGTGTTTGTCTATTTTAAGAAATTGGCTCATGTGATGATGGAGGCTGGCAAGTCCAGAATCTGCAAGTTGGGTTATGAGGCTGGACATCTAGGGAAGAGCCAGTTGCAGCTCAAGTTCAATGGTCTGCCAGCACAATTCCCTCTTGCTCAGGGGAAATGTTTTTGTTGTATTTGGGCTTTCAGCTGATTGGATGAAACCATCCACATTGGAAAGAGCAATCTGCTTCTTCAAAATCCAGACTTAAACATTAATCTCACCCAATACACCCTCACAGAAACATCCAGGTTAAATAATGTATAATCTGGGGTCTGTGGCCTAGCCACGTTGACAAAGAAAATTAACCATCATTGACACCTGGTGAGGTGGACATGACACTTGGCCAGGCCACTTGGCTTAGGTGAGCAGGGAAGGGTCTGCACAACCACATCTATACAGTCACCGTGTGTCCCTGGGCCTCTGCTCTCTAGTCACTTGCCCACTGCCTGTAACTAGACCAAACCTGTGGCCATGGGAGACACACAAACCGCAGCCCCTCAGCCAGGCAAGGGCAGCGTCTGGATTGTAGGTGGCAAGCTCCAGCCAGAGCCCTGCTCCTTAGTCTCCATACACGGTGACTACCCCTCTGCCCATTCCCCACAATAGGAATGAAATGATTTAAAATAACTGGCCTGTGACTCCCCCCATAGCAAGTGTGACTCTGAGCCTGATTCATCACATGCAGGGGCATCTTCAGAGGAATTTAGAGCAAGAGCGAGGGCTCACTCCTCCTGCATTGAGCAGTGCCTGCCCGGCCTGGGCCAATGGCATAATCTGAAGTCTCCAGGTGCTCTTGGAGGAAGCTAGGAAAAATGGACTGGGGAGATGGGTCCACTCCTGCTGGCCCTGGCTGGGGATCCTCTAGAAACTCGGGCATCCCAGTGACAGAGCACCAATGCTGATTGTAGAAAACCAGATCCCAGGGGCACAGAGGCAGGCCCTAGTCTGTAATGACAGAAGAGATATGGTATAAAAATGTTTATTATAATCAATCTTCTATGTGGAAAGAATCTGCTATTCCTGGAACAAATCTCACCTAATTCATGCAGAATTCTGTGTACATATTGCTGGATTTTATTGGCTGACTAGAGGCCCGGTGCACAAAATTTATGCAGGAGGGTGGTGTCCCCTCAGCCCAGCCTGCATCCTCTCCAATCTAGGACCAGTCAGGGGATGTCTGACTGCCAAACAGGCCTAAATCAGCAGTCAGATATCCCTCTCACAATCAAGCGTCCTAACTGCTCACCTGCCTGCCTGCCTGAATGCCTAACTACTCCCTCCTCTGGCCTGGTCACCCCCAAATGCCCCACCCCTACAGGCATAGTTGCCCCCAACTGCCCCCCCCCAAAGGCCTGATTGCCCCCAACTTCCCTCCCTGCAGCCAGTCCGGTTGCCCCTTCGTGTCCCCCTGCCAGCTTGGTCCACTCCTTACTGCACCCTCTGCCAGCGTGCTCACCCTCAACTGCCCTCCCTGTTGGCCTGGTAGTCCCATTCAGTCTGCTGCTCAGTTGTTTGGTAGCTCCTCGCTAACCCCCCTGCTGACCTGCTCTCCCCATTCAACCTGCTGCTCAGTCGTTGGGTCGCCCCTCACTAACCTCCTGCCAACCTAGTTGCCCCAGGCAGCCTGCTGCTCAGTAGTTGGATTGCCCCTCACTAACACCCTGCTGGCCTGGTTGCCTCACACAGCCTGCTGCTTGATCATTTGGTCATCACTCACTAACCCCCCTGCTGGCCTGGTTGCCCCACACAACCTGTTACTCAGTCATTTGTTCGTCTCTCACTAACACCCTGCCAGCCTGGTTGCCCCACATAGCCTGTTCAGTCATCCACTCAGTTGTTTCAGATGTGATGGTCGCTTAGCCTTTTAATATATAGATACTTTAAAATAATTTTTCCTTTGCTTACAAAGGACATTGGCTTACTGTGATAGTCTCATGTGATGGCATTTTCAGTCCATGATTTCAGGTTCTACTTAAAAAATATTTCTAAGTCCTCCGAATTTCCATACATTTTAGGTTCAGCTTGCAATTTTCTTTAAACAAATTCCAAAAGGAAATCTCAGGTCCTGAAGGCTACACTGATCCTTTCTACCCAATATTTTAGAAAAAGAGGATTATCAATTGCACATAAATCTTTCAAACAGAAAGAAAACAGAGGAGGAAATAATACTTTCTACCTCATTTTCTGAGGTTAATAACCTGAAATCATAGAACCAAATTGCAGAACTTACACTATCTGACTTTGAGTTTTCCAGTAAAGCTGAAGTAATCAAGATTGTGGAACTGGCATGAAGATAGCTGTATAGATCAATGGAACAGAGTAGAAACTCTAAAAATAAACCTTCACACTTCTGGTCAGTGGGTTTTAAAGAAAGGTGCCAGGGAAGTTCAAAGGCAAGCGGTGGTGCTAGAACACTGGAAACCATATTGCCCTCTGAGGAATTAATTTTGTTCCTACACACCCTCCACAAACAATAACTCAAAATCAGTCAGAGACCTACATTTCAGAGTTAAACTGTAACACTTTAGGAGAAAAACAGGATAGAAATGTCTGTGATGTTGAATTAACCTAAGTATTTCAACAAAAATTCAAATCATTTGATCTTCAAAAATCACCATTATTAACATAAAAACATTAAATCACAGACTAGATTCAGTTATTTGCAAAGAATATTATTGTAAGCAGAACTTATTAAAAAGTTTAAAAATTTATTAATAAGGAAAAAAAATCAACCCAATTTTTAAAGTGAAAAAAAGACCTGAAAAAAACCTCTTCACTATCTCTATATATAAAAGGCTAATATTCTAAGTGTCCCTCCTCCTGTCCAACCAATCACTATGATGTACACTGACCACCAGAAGGCAGACGCTCAATGCAGGAGCTGCCATGACCCGAACTGGCCATTTACAAATGGCGGTGTGGACCTGGCACTGACATAGCAACACTTGACTTCCCCAAGTGGGACACAGCCCCACCACCACCCCAGAATGACAGCCCACCACATCGCAGCTGACAATGCCATGATGCAAAATGCAGCCCATAGCCCAGCCCAGCCTAGAAATGATAGCTGTGGGCGCCAGGTAATGATGTCATGTAGCAACGCCCAGCTTCTTCTCCCTAGCAATTAGCCTCCTTGCAGTTTCTTCAGCCCAGGAACCTGACTTGCTTTATAGCCAAGTGAAAACAAATGTCTGTGAAGCATTTTTCCATGCCTCATCTCATTTGATCCTCAAAGACAACCTAGAGTAGATAGATAGGAAACTCAATAGAATTTCTTTCTTTTTTTTCTTTTCATTACCCAGAAAATGGAGATTTAGAAAGTTTAGGAGAGAAACCAAGATGGCGGCATAGGTGAACACCTAAACTGCTGCCTCGCACAACAATTTCAAAACTACAACTAAAAGACAGAACGGACATCATCCAGAACCACAGGAAAGCTGGCTGAGTGGAAATTCTACAACTAGAGGGAAAGAGAGGGGCTCACGGAGACCCAGAGGAG
>JAAGEH010000725.1:0-20024 GCA_011751065.1 Lasiurus cinereus | reverse complement strand
ACCGAAAGAAACTCTAAATTCTTTCCATGCTGGGAGGGACCTGCACAAAGGGCAGCTGCCATACAGTGTAAGGGACTGGCCCAGCAAACTGGTCACTGCTCTAGATGCTACAGCTTTCCATACTCATGAAAGAGCAAGCTTCTGTTCCATGTGTAAGTTACTGACTCTTAGAGCAACTCACTTCTTTGATGCTGGATCAAGGAACTTGTTCTCAGCTATGCTTTGTTCTTCCAGGTTTTCATTTGGTTTCTGTGAAGCATTTCCTTTGTCTCTAACAGAGGAGAGAGAAAAACAATCTGTTTTTTAAAATAAAACACATAAATTGATTCATAAGCCCTGCCTAGGCCGAGGCTCAGGAGGTACCAGTGTGTTTCTGGGACTCAGGCATCATGGTACTCATAGCTATTGTGACCGCAAAGTTGGGAATATGGAGGTGGAAGCAGGTGACGTGGGTCCAGGTACTGTAGCATATCAAGGGGACTGACTGATCACCTAAGATCAGGCTGTATGTCACCTCAGGAAAGCAGATCCAAAACCATCTGAAACTAAAAATGGGAAACCTCGAGGATTCCAGCCCGGTCAGCTAAGGATCTTGGACACGGGGTTTGGATTAGCTCCTGGGGATGCAGAACAAGGATGCCTTTAGTGGTGGTAGAGGTCTGGCTCCTTGTGTTAGATGGGCATCAGGCGAAAAAGATCAATGTAGTAAAGTCAGAACTCCAAACTGAACTTCTGCTCCCACTTCCAGGGAAACAAACTCAAAGCCTTTCTGGGGCCAGCAGAGAAGATAAGGAGCAGAGCAGCTTGGGAGGACCGGAGCGGGGTGGAGCCTGTGGTGAGGCTGAGCGCATGGTGCTAAGCACATGAGAGTTAACGCAGGGCCTGCAAATGGAGTGCTGCTCTCCATGTGGGGGAGCAGCTGGTAGCTTTTCCCAAAGGATCCAGAAGCTGCGGCTCTGAAGCAAAATCTCTTAATTTCTAAATGTGGGAAGTCAGTTCACATTTTCAAAAACTCACAAAAGACTAGAGAGACTCCTCTCAAATCTTGGGCTGCCAGAGGGCACCCCTGCTCATGGGAGAGGGAGCTAGGCCTTCCTGAAGCAGACGGCATGGCATGCTTTCATTCTGTGTGTCTAGGAGCTGTGCATACAATGCTCACTGTACAGCGTCCCCCACTGGGCCACCAGCTTCGGTCCACTTCCTGCCTCTCCTCACAGATGTGGCTCTGACAGTCCAGACCCCTGCATTCCTTACTTGAAAGTGAGTCCTCAGCATCAGGGCAACTACTCAGCCTTCTTTGGTCATAAGGTTCCCAGGCCCCACCTAATCTGAGGGCTTTCCCGAGAGTTGACAGGAAAGTGAGCCCCTGTGAAAAGTGATTGCATGCAATCCATTGGGCCCTTGGCCCCTGACCTGCTCTGCTCGCAGTGTCCTTGGCTCGGTCTGCTGGTAATTTTTACCAGCTGTGTTATAGAGAGCCAACTTCAGGCTACAAACTCTCAGTTCTACCCCAAAACTGCAGTGCAGTTTTCCATGTCAACCATCCTTGGTATGTGGCAAGCCCCCTGTAAATGAGCAGATGACTCTGGGAGAATCATGAGAGGTATCATCACCCCCAGGAAGCTGGGACAGCGCCCTATGGCCACTGTGGCCATAGCCCTCTGTCCCATACTGGCCAGGCATTCCTGATTAGTCTCAACAGGAAGGACAGTCTCAATAGCACAGCATGGAGGGGTTTGCTGTGCTGGAAGTACCCATCAACCCAGCTGGGACGATTGCCAATAGCTGGTGAACTGTGTGGATTGCAAAGAGGGCATCATCATGAGCGCCTCCAGGGACAGAATGGCCAAGGTATGGTCTTTGGCCTTAAGACCTCAACAGTGGGCAGCTGATGATGCACTTGGGCAGTGACTTTCCCCCAGGGGCTGGGGTGCTAGACCTCATGTCCCCTTTCACGCTCCTGTCCTGTGGCTATGACATCTATGTTCGATACTGGGACCTCCGAGCCAGCATCAGGAACCACTTGCTGGCCACAGGTTCCTCCTACTACGGGGTTGTACAACTATGGGATCGGTGCCAAAGGGCCTGCTTAAATCGAGATGTGGTATTCCTGTTTTGTTATACTCAGTGTCTGTTAATCGCACATCACAAACCAGGTTCTGGAAGTGATAAAGGATGGGACTGTGGTGGCGATCCAAAGTTCGAGTCTTGCTGGCCAGCCCTGATGACACGCCTTCCCGCTGACGTCGACAGCCCTGAGCAATCTGGTGTATTGCCATCTCAGCTGTGGGCCAGGGAAGCCAGCTATTCAGGGACCTCTCTTGCTTGGAGGGTGTAGTGATGCCCCACCTGCACCCACAGTACTTGTCTGCCGTACCTCTGCCTAAAAGGCAGAGCTGATTGCCCTAACTCAGGCGCTCTGATAGGGAAAAGGAGCCAGGGTGCTATGTCAGCTAAGGTTTGAGCCCAGATTCCAGTTAGGTGAGCCCAGATTCGAATCTGTAATAAATTTAGGTGAGCACAGATTCGAGTCTGTAATAAATTTAGGCCTGTTTGAATTCGGTTGGTCTTTGTGGTCTGTCTTGTGGGGACTCGCTCCGTTACAGTGAAGCTAAGTTGGATGAAATCACTCTTTGCAATCCCTGTTTCTGTTCCTATCTCAGACTTGAGGGTGTTTTACTATTCTTTGTTCTCTCAGCTCTTAAAGGCAAGTTCTTCTGATGCGACCACATTTGACAGAAAGATACTGTCGAGGGCTCTTGCCACAGGGCTGTAAGCTCATGAGAGAGACACACGGCCCCCTGTGATGCCACAAAGACTGATGGGGACTTACAGCCATCAAGGAGGCAGGGCCAGTGGAGGGAAGTAAATGAGAGGAGACATCCTCTGAACAGGGCCATTCTTCTCATGATAGAAGGGGTCCCACATACAGGCTGGATGAGGGGATGGTGATTGGGAGTCTTCAATACTCCGTGGGCTTTGAAGGAAAATGAGCTCTCAGGACACCAGGGCCACTCAGGATTCACTGCGTCCATGTCCTACTGGAGGAGGTAGGCTATGGGCTCCTCTCCACTATGGGTTTCATTTCCACTCTCTGAAATATTTTTATTACATGCAGTCACTATCAATCATTATCTGACTGCCATACAAACACAAAGCTGTCCTCTTTTTACAACGAACTTTCAGAAAAGTAATAACCAACTTTTCCAAGGACTAATGTAATTGATCTCACCATGGCATTGACTATGAATTTAAGCTGCAAAGATGTACATTTCAAACATGAGTAATTAACCTTAACTCCAAGTATCCTGACTTATATTACCTCACTAATTATCCTATTATGTTACAACCTTAAGATTTTCCATTCCTACCTAGGCAGAGAGGCCTTCAGTAAATGGATATCTGATAGTGGTGAACCCACAGCCTCTTCATCACCTCCATGAATCTCTCAAGCTTCTCAGTGTCTCTGAGCCCCAGGGATAGAAAAGTATCTTCTCAACACTCTGTCTCTTTGTCTCCATGAAATTCAGGAAGGCAGAGATCCTCAGAGCCAAGGGTACCAACCCATGGAGTGCATGGAGTCCACACTTACAGGAACTGCAGCCTGTGGTTGCTTTCCCAGATGTGTGATTGCCTTCAGCCCTGAAAAGGGGTAACAACAACCTAAAGGTACTCAGCCATGCTCTCATCTCACACCAGTTCTCATAAGTATTCTGTTATTTCCTCTTGTGATACAAGAAATCTCTATCATGCCCTGTACTTTTTCTGGGCCATTAATGGAGAAGACTTAAAACCCACATGTCCAGTAACTCTCTGTCCATGACCATCAGGCATTTTCTTGTCATGTGACTCAAAATAGTCCAGCTTCCTTTCCTCACCCAGATCCATAGTCACATCCAGATTTATGGGTAGTTTCCCAGCAGTGCCCCCATCGGATACCAGAACCTCTCCACTCCCTGTGGCTGCTGTAGCCAAGCCACACGGACAATGGATGCTCAGCATTTTCTAGGAGTTCATCCAAAACAGGTCCTATTAAAGACAATAATGATGAAATGGACATTAATATAAGTAAAAACATCTGAGCCATCAAATGCTGCCCCATATTAAATAACTAGCTTAGCAGGAGAATGTCTTTCTGAATAATGCACCTGATGGGAGAATGTGTTCATTATACATCAAGGATGCTGATGTGTGTTATGGGGTGGAGCCTGGCACTCTCTTACCACAGTGAGCATCCACAGAGATGGCACACAAGGAGGCTGGGAATAAGGGTTCCCTGACAAGATTTAAGATCCCTTTCCTGTGAGAAAATGTATGCTAGGATTTCTCCAGTTTCCCTTACTTAAACCCCAACATCACTGATAACACTAGACTGAGAAATCAGGTCACTTAACAGGCTGCCACATCATTTCAACATATAAAATATTCTCAATTGTGCACATGCATAATCACTGTTTTCATTTATTATCTTTTCTCCAGATTAAAACATGATTCTTTCTGATGTGATTAGTTTGCGATATTTGCAATATGCCTGGTGCTTTCATAAGGAAAGAATTTACAAAATGTGGTATAACCCAATAAAAAGTTCCAACATCAAGGATGAAGGGTCTTCCTTTCTGGGGCTTGTGAAGCAGTTACTCTTATCAAAATGAAGAAATGAGGAAAGCATCATATTAAAGATGGCTATTCTTTTTAATATTTTACACTAAAGTAAACATAATTAGAGTATGAAGTGACAATGATAATCATTTGGTCATTGTAGATATACGTAAGTGTTAAATTTCAGAAACTAAACAAATGTAAAGCCTATTAAATTTGTTTGAAAGATTAATGAGAACTTACGAATGTAACCTATTCATCTAGTCCATGCTCTCACCTGAAGTTGTCCTTGACTGAATTCCAATCAGTCTAATGACCCAAGTGGCCCCCTTTTTCTGACTTACATAGTGAGTGAGGTTAAGGGAAGATATGCCCTCACATAGGCCCCGAAAGGCCAGGGCAGTTTAGCCTCAGACCCCACACTTATAGGCTGTTCCACATGCAAATGTCTATTCCAGCTCCAGGGTTAAGTCCTCTCCTGGGCTGTGCACGCTCACAGCTCTCTCCTCACATAGGGCTGAGGTATCTGGGAAGGCAGAGCTGCGGTCTAGAAGAAGATGAGGCTGCTGGGCCTTCTCCTGTGCCTGGTGACAGCCCCCCAAGGTGAGGGTCTCAGGGATCAGACAGGGGTCATGGGATGGCTGTGACTGCAGGTGACTGACAGGACTGATGCTCCTTGTCCCCAGGTGTCCTCTCCCAAGTGCAGCTGCTGGAGTGGGGCACAGGATGGGTGAAGCCCTCGCAGTCCCTCTCCCTCACCTGCGCAGACCATGGATTACCCATCACAACCAGTGGTTACTGCTGGAATTGGATCCGCCAGCCTCCAGGGAAGGGGCTGCAGTGGATGGGATGCATAAATCCTAATGGAAACACTTACTACGCCTTTGTCTTCAAGAGCCGAACCTCCATCTCCAGAGACACATCCAAGAACCAGGTCTCCCTGCAACTAAATTCTGTGACAACGGACGACACAGCTGTGTATTACTGTGTAAGAGACACAGTAGGGGGCAGTCAGTGTGAGTCCAGACACAAATCTTCTTGAGCATATAGCAGGCCTGGGCTGCCAGAGGCGGTCCAGACACTAGGGGGCGCTCAGGATTCACCAGCACAGTGAATAGCCTCAGCAATAGGGGCAAAGGAAGTTGGGGAGGGAAAGGCCTTCCTGTTGGGCTGAGGGATTTCCTCTCAAGTTCTCAGCTGCCTTCTTGAGGAAAGATTCTTCCTTCTGATATTTTCACTGCAAACAAAAAGGAAGAAAAGCCATTGTCTGTTTGCAGGTGACAAGTTGACAGTGGCAGCTACTCTCATGAAGTATCCTTCAAAATTTTAATAGTGACTTTTTTCATAGCCTTTTCACTGTTTTCGTAAGTGTGAACTTCGCAGGTGGGTTTCTGGGATTGGGCTCGGTGCACAGCTCTGCATCCATACCTCAGAGGGCACAGCTACCCTCAGTGTCTGCCTCTCCATGTGCCGCCCCCCTCCTGGTCCCAGGGAGACCATAGAACCCTCCTTCTGCTGATGCTTGGTTTCCCTGTGTTTATCTTGCTAAATCAATAAGCTGGAGGACCTCACCCTTCTTCTCTGGGTCCACATTGATAAACACAGGGAACCCCCACATTTGTCCACATGAGGGCTTCCTGCTTCCCTGCAGGAAGCTATGCTAGCGCCACAGTGGAGACAGGTGGCCCTGAGGGCTGGGATGTGCACCATATAACTCCTCTCTCCACCTTTCCTCCTGGATTCAAGGTTTTCTAGCTCCATTGTGAGTGAGAAATGCATGGGGTGCTATTTGTAAGCCTAGGGACATCCATGGACCCACTGTGTCCACACTGTCCTCTTACTACTTGCCTAGGAAACAGAGTCACAGACACACACAATCACACACAGAGATACATACAGTTGCACACTTATTTATGGAAAATATATGCATTCACACATGAGCAGTGATACAAAACTGTTCATGTATTTACACGCTATACTTTATGAATTCTAAATACAAAAACATAGTTTTGTTTCATTCTCTTGGATGCCATATGAAATATGTGGTCTGCAAGCAACTACTATTTTATCAATTACTATGCCCTCTGAAGACCAACAGTTGTATTTCTCAGTCCATTTAGTAGCAGCTCAAATTAGGAGATGAATCCCAACTTTGCTAGATTGCTACAAAATTGTAAAAAAATAATTGAATTAGTAGTGAAAATCCTTCCACCAAATAAAAGCAAAGGACTCAATAGATTTAAGGATGAATTTTTATCAGAATTTCAAAAAGAATATCTTTTTAATCAACTCTTTTTTTCAATTTTTTATTGATTAAGATATTACATGTGTCCATATCTCCCATTGCCCCCCTACCACACTCCCATGCATGCCCTCACCCCCAGTGTCTTGCATTCATTGGTTATGCTTATAAGCATACATACAAGTCCTTTGGTTGATCTCTTACATACCACCATCCCCCTGCCCCCAGCCTTCCCGCTGTAATTTGACATTGTTCAATGCTTCTCTGTCTCTGTATCTGTCTTTTTGTTCATCAGGTTATAATGTTCTTATTAGTCACAAGTGAGTGATATCGTGTGGTATGTTTCTTTCATTGACTGGCTTATTTCACTTAGCATAATGCTCTTTAGTTCCATCCATGCTATTGCAAATGGTAGAATTTCCTTCTTTTTTAAAGCAGTGTGGTATTCCATTGTGTAGATACACTATAGTTTTCTAATCCATTCATCTGCTGATGGGCACTTAGGCTGTTTCCAAATCTTAGCTATGGTGAATTGTGCTGCTATGAACATAGGGGTGCACATATCCTTTCTGATTGATAGTTTCTAGTTTCCTTGGATACATTCCTAGAAGTGGGATAACTGGGTCAAATGGGAGTTACATTTTTAGTTTTTTAAGGAAACTCCATACTGTTCTACACAGTGGCTGCACCATTCTGCATTCCCGCCAGCAGTGCAGGGAGGGAGGTTCCTTTTGCTCCAAATCCTCCTTAAACTTGTCCTTTGTTGATTCATTGATGATAGCCATTCTGATAGGTGTGAGATGGTATCACATTGTAGTTTTGATTTGCATTTCTCAGATGATTAGTGACTTTGAGCATGTTTTCATATGCCTCTGGACCTTGCTTATGTCCTCTTTTGAAAAGTATACTTTTAGGTCCATTGTCCATTTTTTTATTGGGTTGTTTATCTTCTTTTTGTTAAATTGTATGAATTCCCTGTAAATGTTGGAGATTAAACCCTTGTCAAGATAACATTGGCAAATATATTTCTCCATGAAGTGGGTTTTCTTGTGGTTTTGTTGATGGTGTTTTTGTTTTTGTTGTTGTTTATGTTTTGTTTTTTCCTGTGCAGAAGCCTTTAATTTGATGTAGTCGCATTTGTTTATTTTCTCTTTATTTTCTATTGCCCTAGGAGCTGTATCTGTGAAGATACTCCTTTGGCAAATGTCTGAGATTTTTTAAAAATATATTTTATTGATTTTTTTACAGAAAGGAAGGGAGAGTGATAGAAAGTCAGAAACATCGATGAGAGACATCGATCAGCCGCCTCCTACATGCCCCACACTGGAGATGTGCCCACAAGCAAGGTACATGCCCCGGAGCAGAATCTAACCTGGGACCTTTTAGTCCGCATGCCGAAGCTCTATCCACTGAGCCAAACCAGTCTCTGCAAATGTGTGAGATTTTGATGCCTGTGCATTCCTCTGGTATTTTATGGTTTCCTGTCTTACATTTAAGTCCTTTTTCCATTATTTCTTCTTCTTGTCTGATTGCTGTGGCTAGCTAGCACTTCCAGTACTATGTTGAACAGGAGTGGTGAGAGTGGGCATACTTGTCTTATTCTTATTCTTAGTAGAAATGGTTTTAGTTTTTATCCATTGACTATGAGGTTGGCTGTAGGTTTGTCATAAGGCTTTTAAAATGTTGAGGTATGCTTTTAATATTCTCTCTTTGTCTTTTGTTCTTGGTATTTTAATTATGATGTGTCTTGGTGTAGTCCTCTTTGGATTCCTTTTATATGAGGTTCTGTGTGCTTCCTGGACTTGTAAGTCTATTTCTTTTACCAGATGTGGGAAGTTTTTAGTCATTATTTCTTTAAATAGGTTTTCAGTATCTTGATCTCTCTCTTCTTCTGGCACCCCCACAATTCTGATGTTGGTACGCTTGAGGCTGTCCCAGAGGCTCCTTACATTATTTTCACATTTTTGGATTCTTTTCTCTTCTTGCTTTTCCAGTTGAGTGTTTTCTGATTCTTTATGTTTCAAATTTTTGACTTGATTCTTGCCTTCCACTAGTCTGCTGTTAATATTAAAAGCAGCAAGAGAAAAACAATTCATTACCTACAAGGGAGCACCCATACGACTGTCAGCTGATTTCTCAACAGAAACGATTCAGGCCAGAAGTGAGTGGCAAAAAATATTCAACATGATGAATAGCAAGAACCTACAACCAAGAATACTCTATCCAGCAAAGCTATCATTCAGAATTGAAGGGCAGATAAAGAGCTTCACAGATGAAAAAAAAAGCTAAAGGAGTTCATCAACTCCAAACCAGGATTATATGAATGCTGAAAGGTACTCTTTTAGAAGAGGAAGAAGAAAAAGGTAAAAGATAAAAAATTATGAACAACACATACATATCTATCAACAAGTGAATCTAAAAATTAAGTGAATTAAAAATTTGATCAACAGAATAAACTGGTGAATATAATAGAATCAGGAGCACAGAAAGGGAGTAGACTGATAATTCTCAGGGGGAAAGGGGTGAGGGGTATACAGGGAGTGACTGGACAAAAATCATACACCTATTCACTCATCAAGGGGGGAGGAGGTAAGGGTAGCGGGAGGGGTGGGAGCCGGGTGGAGGGGAGCTATGGAGGGAAAAAAAGAGAGACAAATGTAATAATCTGAATAATAAAGATTTAATTAAAAATAAAATAAAATGTTGAGGTATGATACCTCTATTTCCACTTTCCTGAGCATTTTTGTGTTCAGAAAAGGGTGTTGAATTTTGTCAAATACCTTTTCTCAATCAATTGATATGGTTATGCAATTTATGTCTCTCACTTTATGTGATGTATCATTTTTATTGATTTGCAGATATTGTGCCCAGCCTTGCATTCCTGGAATAAATTGACTTGGTCATAGTGTATTATCTTTCTAATGTACTGCTGGATCCAGTTTGCTAGAATTTTGTTGAGAATTTTAGCATCTATGTTCATTAGGGATATTGGCATGTAATTCTCTTTCTTTGTGGTGTCTTTATCTGGTATTGGGGTTAGGATAATTCTGGCTTCATAGAAAGAGTTTGAAAGTGTCCCTTCCTCTTGAATTTTTTGGAATAGTCTGATAAGGATTGGTTTTAATTCTTCTTTGAATGTTCAGTAAAACTCCCCTATGAAGCCATCTGATCCAGGGCTTTTGGTTGCTAGAAGTTTTGTGTGTTTTTTTAATTACTGTTTCAATTTCATTAGTAGTTATCAGCCTATTCAGTTTTTTTTTCTTTTTAATCTTCCTGGTTGAGTTTTGAAAGCTTGTATTTTTTTAGGAATGTGTACATTTCATCAAGGCTGTCCATAATATAGTTGGAATAGAGTTGTTCATAATATTTTTTATAACCCTTTGTATATCTACGGTGTCAGTTGTTACATCACCTCTTTCATTTCTGATTTTGTTTATTTGGGTGCTCTCTCTTTATTTCTTGGTGAGTCTAGCTAGAGGTTCATCAATCTTGTTTATTCTTTCAAAGAACCAGATATTGATTTCAATGATCTTCTATTTTTTTTTTTTTTTGGCCTCTATGTCATTTATTTCTGCTCTTGTCTTTATCATCTCCTTCCTTCTGGTTACTGTGGGGTTTACTTGATGCTCCCTTTCTAGTTCTATAAGATGCAAGGTTGGATAATTTATTACCATTTTGTTTTTGTTTTTGTTTTTGTTTTATTGAGGTAGGCCTATAAAGCTATGAACTTCCCTCTCACGACTGCTCTCAATGTGTCCCATATATTTTGGACTGTTGTGTTTTCATTGGCATTTGTTTCCAGGATACTTTTAATTTCTTCTTTTATCTCTTTGGTAACCCAATCATTGTTTAATAGCATGCTATTTAGCCTCCAAGTTTTTTATTTATTTTTTATTTTTTGCAATTTAAGAAAAATTTATTTTTATTGATTTCAGATAGGAAGAGAGAGGAAGAGATAGGTAGAAATATCAATTATGAAAGATAGTCATTAAATCGGTTGCCTCATGCATGCTCCCTACTGGGGATCAAGCCCACAACCCAGGCATATGACCTTGACCAGAATTGAAACTGGGACACTTCAGTCTACTGAATCTCTATCCACTGAGCCAAACCGGCTAGGGTGACCTTAGCATCTATACTAATAAAAGAGAAATAAGCAAATTGACCATCACTCTGCTATGTCCACAAGCCAATCAGGAAGGAATAAGCAAATAAGAATGACAAAGATGGTGGCTGCCCAGCTCCAGGCATGGAGTGGCAGGGCAGGGCCGGATGCCTGTTACAAGAGGGAGGAAATAGAGTGAAGGGATCTACAAGAGCAGCACTCTGGTCACAGAGAATATGAACACTGCAGACTCCAGAGTCTGCAGCAAAGACAGCAGACTTTGGCCGGAGTCTGCAGTGAAGACAAAGGTGACAGGCTCTGGCCGGAGTCTGCAACAAAGGCAACAGACTCAGGCTGGAGCTAAGGCCTGGGTCCTGGGTGTCAGAGAAAAACTGATGCTGAGGAAGGCAGGAATTGTAAAGGTGAAATGTTTTCCACACTCCGTTTATTTTCTAATTCTTGATGATTAATTGCTAACTGGTAGTGATCTGTTACAGTTCCACTTGAATGTGTAGTCTAATGAAAAATTGCAATAGTATTACAGGTTATAGCTTGCATAGAAGATTGTACTTTTACTTTCTCTCTAGAAGGTGATCCACTCTGTTTCACTTCAGTAAATTTAGGTAATATTTCTGATTCAGATTCACTGCTGTCTGAAGAAACTGGATCACTGCTACTACTTTCAGACTCTGACGAACTGCTACTGTTGTCACTCAATCAGGAACCAATTCCAACAGCAGCTGTGGATGATGTCATTTTCTTAGATTTTGTTTGGAATTTTCTGAAATTTAATTGATTATTGACATGCAGTAATCACTTTTCTAACTCCTGTTTTTTCTGTGCATGAAATTCTTCATTTGACTTCATTATTTTCTTACCACGAGGTTTTAGTGCTCTTTTTCTTAGACATGGCAACGTATTTTTCTAGCTCAGTGTTGTTGGTTTCAGTGTTTCAAAGTCTATCTCCTCATGGTTGGAATTTCTCAGTGGAGTTTCTCCAGGGAGTTTGTTTATATTCAAACTTAACTGCCTTTTCTCATCATAGCTCATAGGTTTAGCATTATCTTCATCCTCAGATTTCAGAGCCAACACTGGTTGTTGCCTCTTCTTTGGCTCATTGCTCTTGGATTTCTCCTTTGATTTCATTTGCTTAAACTCCTTTCTTGGATTTTAATATGTGTCATTAACCTTTTCTTTTTTTTTTTTTCTTTTCCTGTTTAGATTTGTCTCTTTTTTTTTTCTTTAGCTTATGTTATGGTACGTGGGATAGAACCTGCAGTTGCTGATGAGCAGCTTTAAGCTCTTTCTGAAGCTTTGCAAAACACTGATCTTGGTCATCTTCAGAATCATCAGAAGAGTTATCTTCAGAAGAAGTTTCAGTTCTGCTTTCTCTACCATCGGACTTTGTGTTATCTGTTTTGATATTATATACAGGCTTACTCTCAACAAGTTAATCTGGGATCTTTGCAAAATGCATTCCAAAAACATCCTGGAGCATTCTTGACATTGTCACTACTTCATAATCTGGAGGATTGTATCTGTAGCAACCCATAAACATTAATCTAACATCTGCAGCAAATTCATATCATCCTTATGTTCTTGGTTGTCCTTTTTTCTCTTGATAGTTCCTAGATCCATTGGATTTTTCACAATTGTGGTCTTCAGCCTCTTCTAGTCTACTGTTTAAGCCTTCCATTGTGTTCTTTATTGCAGCTATGTCATTCTTCATATCCTTTTGTTCCTTTTCATGTTGGTGACATTATCATTCTGCTCCTTATAATTCTCATTGAGTTGTGTATATTTGTCATCCAGCTCTTTGAGCATCCTTATAACCATTACTCTGAATTCTTTCTCTGATATGTTACTAGCCTTAATTTCATTTAACCCCCTTTCTGGTGATTCCTCTTTTTCTTTCCTTTAGGGGTTGCTTTTTTATCTTCTCATGTTTTGCTGTAATGTTTTAATTGTAGGTCTGATTGCTTTGCTACCTATATTATTTTGGGGATGGAGCTACTGGTGTGATCTCTTCTGGCTTGGTAATCTATGTAGCTCTCTACTTGAGCTTTTTGGGTTCTCTTGATGTAGGCCTGCGAGCTGGAAAGGCACAACTGTGGTGTCTAGAAGTCATCAGTCATGGAGAGGGGTGTTCCAATCTTTTTCTGTCTTGCATACTTGATTGAAATCACACGTACCCAGTGAAAACTCACAGTGGTCCCCAGCGATTGTCTGTTGGGGTAATGGGGCTCAGGAGATTTGTGCTTTGTAGAGGTGTGACTGTGGTGGCCAGAGTTTTGTAGTTGTAGAGTGGGCAGACTCATATTTAGCGGCTGCACCTGTGGTGGATAGGTGCATGCTACCAGTGGTGGCTCACAGGGGCACCCAAAGTTTGTTTGCCAAGGAGGGGCATTGAAGCACTCTGAAGGACCCTGGCACTGAAGTTGCATAATTGAGGCATCTTTGGGCAGGTATCTAGGATGAGTAAATTAAGAATTTCTACTCCCTGGGGGTGGAGGGAATATGACCCTGTTTATCCAAAACTGCACCTAGTGAAAGCTCACAGTGGCTTCCATGAGTGCCCTGTGGATAGATGGACTCAGGTTCCTGCTTTTTGAAAATGCAAGTCTGTGGAGGTGCTTTGGCTGGTGCAGAGCTCTGAAGCACTCTGAGTGGCCGTGGCACTGAGGTTGAGCAGCTGGGGTGACAGTGGGCAGTTATATAGGAAGAGGGAATTCAGAATTTCTAGTACAGGGCAGTGCACCCATGTCTGTGCAAAATCACACCCAGAAGAGTATCACAGCTTCTCCCCAGAGCACCCTATGGATAGATGGACTCAGAGGGCCTGCTTGCCCTTGCCTGTGCAGAATAATACCTAGCAGAGTCTCACAGCTGCTCCCCAGAGCGCCCTGTAAATAAATGGGCTCAGGGGGCCTGCTCCTTGGAAATGGGCAACACAGGAGTGCGTTTGCCTGTGCAGAGCACCGATGCACTCGGAGGGGCACTGGCACTGAAGTTGCACAGATGGGATGTCCATGGGAAGTTATTCATGAATAGGAAGTTCAGAATTCCTACTGTGGGACAACGTGCCTTGTCTGTACAAAACTCACACCCAGCAGGGGCTCCCAATGGCTCCCAGGCACTGCCTATGGAGAGGTGTACCCTGGATGCCTTCGGACTGAAAACGTGTGAATTTGGTGTCAGGAGTTCTGCCATTGCGAGAGGGAAGTTGCACTTACTGCTGCTGAGTGGTGCACCTTTCGAGGTGGAGGTACCATGGTCTGAGGGTGCACTTTTCAAGGTGGAGGTACCACAGTCTGAGAGTCTTTAATTCTTGAACCCTACCAAGAATTAAAAGAAGAGGCAACACTTCCAAACAGATTTATTGAGGTGACCATTAACTCATATCAAAGCCAAATAAAAACATACCAAAATAACAGGTCAGTATCCCTGATGAACAGACATGCAAAATCCCTTAACAATATACTAGCAGACATAACAGCACAATTAAAGGACCATTTAACATGATCAAAGGGGATAAAATCCTAGCATGCAGGGTTGGTTCAACATATGTAAACCAGTAACTGTGATATATCTCATCCACAGAATGAAGGGTAAAGCATACCATCATATAAGTAGATACAGAAAAAGGTCTTTAAAATTGAAAATCCCATTAGAATTATAATTTTATCAGATAGTTGTAGAATTGATAGGTTCCAATATAATAAAGTCTACATTTGAGATGCCAACAAGTGACATCATGCTACACAGAGAAAATTTCAAAGATTTTATTTTTACATTGGGGCCAAGGCAAAGGCTTCCCTATAAGTACCTCTGTATGTCAAAACTAGAAGTCCTTTTCAGAATAATTATACAAGAAAAAAATAAATTTAAAATGTATAAATCAGAAAGAAACAAGTTAAAATGTTTTTCCTCATCTGTATGCAGATGACATGATTTTGTACATAGAAAATCCTAAAAAACTGTATGAGAAGCATATATAACTAAAAATCAGAAAAGATAATAAGATACAAAACCAATACACGGATGACTTTTGCTCCTGCACATTCCCAACAAAGTGTCTTTAATATGTGGGGCTGTTTCTGAGGAAAGTGAGAGAAGAAAACTTGAACTGGATAAACAATGAGATGACAATGTAATGAAACAAGAACCCTGGGTGTGTCTTGTTTAGTTCCTCCATCATGTTCCTGGGTTGATTATCATCAATGTGCAGGTATAGGTTCCATTTGACCCCCATAATGTGGGAACATGGTGATAGAGTTCCCAGGGTGACTTGCAAACATCTGTGTTAGGGTTTAGCTAATGACTTGTGCTGTGCAAGAATTCACAACTAAATAGATAGATACAGAAAGGAATAATGTTTCACATTCCAGAAAAGGAAACTGCTGGTATATCACGAGTCAATACAGGGCAAGAACCAAACACAGCCTCTACTTTAAAGAGTAATGTCTGCTGTTGGTAGGTGAAGGGGAAGGGAGAAGGATTTAGGGCTGAAGTTGAGACAGTTTATTTGCTTTCAAGGAAACAGTCTGACAGATGTCCTAGGTGGGTGTATCATCTGTATTTATCCCAAAATTGTAAAACATGCTTAGAGCAAATAGTATGATGTTTTTACAAAAAGATTTTTTGAATTGGGAGGTGAAGGGAACTTTCTATTAACTACAGACCCATTGGTGTGATTTATCACAGAGATCTGAAAATAGCAGGGAGGAGGTGGGTGCAAGAATGCTGCCTTGAAAATAGCGTATCTTTTCCCACAGTTTGAACAGGGGGACTGATTGCATCAGAGGAACTAACCATTTTGAGGTTTAATTATCTGATGCTTCTCATAAATCATGATGGCTACAGAAAAGAAAAATAAAGGCCCTTTTCCACTTATTACAATCAGGTTTCCAATCACGACATTCTCATGTCCAAAATTTAATTATTTTTAAATCACTGCTGATATTTTCATCTGTACAGATCTGGTTATGATGGAGATTCTCCTATATTCCAATGTATGGAACTGAATCTACAAGAGTCTAGATTTAATACCAAGGCTAAGGACACGCAAATCCAGGCTTTCTGTTTCATTGGATTGTCTTATCCTTCTTGTTTAGACAGTTCACATTTTCTTACAACACATTCAGCACCAGACTCATTGGGAGTTTTGTCTGGATCTCTGTCATGCTTCTGTTTTCCAGGAACCCACACAGACCCTCCACTCTTCCCAACATTTGGCCCATTAGCTCTAAACTCACACTCTGGTCTTAGTTTATCCTCTGATCACTTTGTAGGGGAAATAATCTCAAATGGAACTTCCCATCTCCTGAACATGAACCTTCTGCACTTTTCCTCCTTTATTGTATTATGAGGCTTCTTTTCACTTGGTTGTTATTACTGGTGATTGCCAAAGACATCTCTCATTTTGAACCCTTCTCCCTTTCTTTTTATGTAAACCTTCTCACCTGGGTCTTTATACAGGTCCACTATATCCATATAACCTATGTGTCTGGTGAAGGACAAGAAGAGGAGAAAGAATTAGAAAATGTATTTGAAGACATAGTGACATAAAACTTCCCTGATTTGAAGAATAAAAGGTCACACAAGCACAGAGATTCCCAAGCATGATTAACTCAAAAAGACTCACACCAAGACATGTCATAATTACAATGGCAAAGGTAAATGACAGAGAATCTTAAAGCCTACAACAGAGAGACAGAGAGTTATCTACAAGGGATCTCTCATTACATTATCAAATGATTACTTATCAGAAACACATCAATATTAAAAATCAAGCTAGAAGGAGATGGAAATAGGTACACAAAGTGTTGCTTAACAAAGGACTGCATCCAATAACACCCTATGTAGTAAGGCTAGCATTCAAAATAGAAGGGGAAATCAGAAGCTTTGCAGACATAAAAAGGATAAAGCAGTTTATCATACTAAGCCATCAATGCAAGAAATGCTAAAGGGACTATTGTAAAAAGATGAAATAGAAAGGGAAGAAGGGATGCAGGCATAAATAATAAAAATGGCTACAAACAAGTGCCTATCAATAATAACTTTAATCATAAATGGATTATATGATCAAATCTAAAGATATTGAGTGGCTGAATGTATAATAAATAAAACATGAACCATATACATGCTGTCTACAAGAGAGCCATCTCAGAATAAGGGACTCATACAGAATGAAAGTGAAGGGATGGAAAAATATTTCCCAGGCAAATGGAAATAAAAATGAAAAAAAAAGCTGATGTATCAATACTTATATCTGACAAATAGACCTCAAAGTGAAGGCTAGAAATAAAGAAAGCCACTTCATAATACTCAAGAGATTGATATAACATGATGATATAACTCTGGTAAACAAATATACACTCAATTCAGAAGCACCCAAATGCATTTTAAAAAAACACACTTCAGAAAGATATCAAGGGAGACCCTGAGTGCAATACAGTCATAGTAGGGTACTTTAATACCCCATTCACATCACAGATAGAGCCTCTAGATCAGTGGTTCTCAACCTTCCTAAGGCCACGACCCTTGCATACAGTTCCTCATGTGGTGGTGACCCCCAACTATGAAATTTTGCTACTGTTATGCATCGTGATGTAAATATCTGCATTTTCCCATGGTCTTAGGTGACCCTGTGAAAGGGTCGTGTGATCCCCAAAAGGGTCGCAACCCACAGGTTGATAACTGTTGCTCTAGATTAAAAAATAAACTTAGAAATAGCAATCCTAAATAACTCACTAGATCAGGTGAATGTAATTAATATTTTCAGAACATTTCACCTAAAGCTATGGAATATACATTCTCATCAAGTGCATATGGAATATTTTCAAACATAGACCAGATATTGGGACACAAGCAAAGTCTCTTCAGATTCTAGAAGATTGGAATCATACCAAGCATTTTCTCAGATCACAATGGAATAATATTGAAAATCAACTACAATAACAGCAATAAAAAAATCTAGCATTTGATGACTAAATAGCATATTATTAAACAATTATTGGGTTACAAAAGAGATCACATAAATTAAAAACATCCTGGAAGCAAACAACAATGAAAACACAACAATCCAAAATCTATGGGACACAGTGAAAGCAGTCCTGTGAGTGAAGTTCATAGCATTACAGGCCTTGCTGAAAAAAAAAAAAAAAAGGTAAACTCAAAGAGGAACAAGAAAATCTGAGAGAGAATAGAAGGAAGGAAATAATATACATCAGAGTGGAAACAAATGGGCTATTGACCAAATACACACATACATACACACACAGTCAATAAAACAAAGAGCTTGTTCTTTGATAGAAAAAGCAAAATTGTCCAACATCTATCCAGATTCAGCAAGAAGCAAAGTGATAGGACCAAAATAAATAAAATCAGAAATGAAAAAAAGGTGAAATAACAACAGGCCCCTCAAAAATACAAAGGATTGTAAAAAAAAAAAAAAACTATAAAAAAACTCATTACAACAAACTGGTCAATCTAGAAGAAATTAACATCTTCCTAGAAAAATACGACCTTCCAAAACTGAATCAAGAAAATTAAAAAAAAATCTTAATAGGCTGATAACTATAGAATAAATTGAAGCAATAATCAAAAAAATTTCCAGAAAACAAAGCCCTGGTGCAGGCAGCTTCACAAGTCAGTTTCACCAAACATTTAAAGAATAACTAAATTCTGCCCTCCTCAGACTATTGACAAAATTCAAGAGAAAGAAACACTTCCACGCTCATTTCATGTAGTCAGCATTACCCTAATACCAAAATCAGATAAAGACCATACAAAGAAAGAGGATTACAGGCCAATATCTCTGATGAACATAGATGCTAAAATCCTCAACAAAATTCTAGCAAATCAAGTCCAGCATTACATTTGAAAGATCATATACCATGACCAAACAGGATTTATTCTGGGGATCCAAGGATGGTGCAATATCTGAAAATCAATAAACATAATACACCACATAAACAAATTGAGAAACAAAAAATAACATAATCCTATCAATTGATGCTGCAAAAGCATTTGACAATACCAAACATGCTTTCCTGATCAAAACTCACAGCAAAGTGGGAATAGAGGGATCATACCTCAACATAATAGAAGCCTTACATGACAAACCTACAACTGACATCAGGCTAAATGGGCAAAAACTAAAGACATTTCACCTAAAAACAGGAACACAACAAAGATGCCCACCCCCACCACTCCTGTTCAACATAGTACTGGAAGTGTTACAGAAGACTGGGAGAAAAACAAGCCATGCTTAGAGAAAATGATTTACATTTTATTAAGGGCAGGGCCAGAGAAAAATGTGCCTTTCAAATTTTTCCCTCTCTTCCTCCCCCGCCCACATGGAGGAAACCTTTTTGTTTTATACTTTTCCTAACTCTTTTGGAATGAGACTTATGAGCCTTCTGGGAAAGAAGGCCTATGTGCTGGGAAGGGGCCATGAGAGCATATATCAAGGCCTGACCTGGTGTCAGCACTGACAACTCTGTCTGGGGCATAGTCCACTGCATCTCTGGAATGAGAGTAGTCTTATTTTCCTTATTATTTAAGCAAGCAAGCATTTACAAAAACCAAAAGAGCCAGGTTAAAATTTCAAACAGCAGTTTTTATATAAGATAGATGCTTCAGAAGTACTAGCCATAGTGATCAGACAAGAAGAATAAATAAAAGGCATCCAAATTAGAAAACAAGAAGTAAAACTGTCATTATTTACAGATGACAAGATATAGTACATAGAAAAACTTAAAGACTTCATCATAACTGCTAGACTTAATTAATGAAATTGACAATATAGCAGAATACAAAATTAACACCCAGAAATCTATGGCTTTTTTAATACAACAATAATGAACTCACAGAAAAAGAAACAAGCAAAAAAAAAAAATCCCATTTACCATTGCACAAAAAAATTAAGATACCTAGGAATGAACTTAACTAAGGAGGTAAAGGCCTGTACTGATAAAACTAAAGGACTTTAAAAAAAAGAGATACAGGAAGAGAGAAATAAGGGAAGAATACACCATGTTCATGGATTGGTAAAATCAACATTATTAAAATGTC